>JAODAL010016644.1:0-80079 GCA_025379985.1 Phyllomedusa bahiana | reverse complement strand
CACAGTATGAAAACCCTTCTCCAATGGTTTAAGCGGGCTCAAATAATAACAGGTTTCTACTTGCTCTGTTGTTTGAGGGCTTAAGTAGTGAAATGCTGAAAAACTGTAGGAATAAAATGGGGGATTGTCACAACTGCTATTACCATTATTTTGAGCTGCCGCATATACCTTGCTAGTGTCCCAATGCTGCTGTCAGTTGCTTCCATAGCAGCTTGGGAGTCCACAAACTGTGGTTGTTACTAGCATTAGACTGGCTCACCAGAAGCCTGGCCTAATCCATGTGATGACTGGCCTCCAGTAGTGAGGCTGTAGAGATTGCAGCAGTTGCATTTGCAATTGAGCCCGTAAGCCACATGACCCCTTACCATAACCTGACAGCCCCTGTAATGATCAGGTCAAGCATTTTTCTGTCGCCTGTTTCATAGAGAGAAATTTACAGCCCTTCAGATATAACTGCCAATTTCTCTCTATCCCTTCCCTGTGCTCATCTCTATGATCAGTGAAGGGAGGAAGCAGGAAGTAGCAGTCTAGACAATGCAAAGCTGGAAAAGGTTTTTTAAACCCACTGGACCCCAGGTAGGAAGCATTTACCCTTACACTGACCTCCAGCAGAAATCCTTCCATTAACCTTTTCACTGGCTTAGATCATAGGGGATCCTTGCATTAACCCTTTCACTACTTTATACTGTCAGGTATGCAGCATTCACCCTTCACTGCCCTCCACCACAAATCCATACATTAACCCCCTTACCTGCCCTAGAGCACGAGGAATCCTTGCTTTAGCCTCTTTACTGACACTGACTAATAGGGACGCTTGCATTAACTGCTTCACTGCCTTAGACCACCAGGTATAAAACATTAAACAATCTATTACCCTCCAACTAGGATCCATACATTAACCCCTAATCTCTTCACTGCCCTGGACTACCAGCCATCCTTGCATTAACCTCTACACTATTCTAGACCACAGTAGATCTTTACATTAATCACTTCACTACCTTAGACCACCAAGGATTCTTATATTTTTCTCCCTCACTGTACTTAAACACCAGGAGTAGGATGTGACCAGTTCCCTTTTTTGTCCCCAATTAGGTTGTTAAAATAACACGTCAGTTCAGAGGAATCCTGATCCAGTTCCTTTGAATTCACTGCTAACCACATCCTTTGACACACATACAATTTATTAATCAGAAACTGGTAAATGCAAGGACATCATCAGCTCCCTGCCCAGTCCTTCGGTGCTTCCTCCTTTTGCACCTTCTTGTAGGGGGCATAGTGTATAATTTAATTAATTTCAGTGGGTACAGTGTTTAATACAATTAATTTCTGTGGTACAGTGTGCATTATGAATAATTTCAGAGGACACAGTAAAATATAATTCATTTATAGGGTACAGTGTATGAAGAATATTATATTTCTGGGGTATAGTAGGTATAATAATTAATTTTTTGGAGTGCAGTGTATAAAATCATGGTGCATATTATAATTAAAGGAGATTTTTCACCTGGCTGTTTTCACTCTTCACAGCCTGTCAAGGTTCCCACTTCCTATGCAGTCAATGAATCTATTGCAGCCACCATTTCAGCTCTCCTAGCTTCTATTGGGCTATGTTCACACAGCTTAAAATGGGACGTATCTCGCCCTGTATTTAGCGCAGTACGGTGTGAAATACGGGGCCAGATACGTCTCATTACGGTAATCCACAGTTCTCATAGAGAACTATGGATTATGTCTCTTCTCCCCACTCGCACAATACGGCGAGCAGGGAGAGAAGTGACATGTCGATTATTCACGGCGTATACGTGCCGAGAACGTCTATAATTAATTTTAGGGAACAAAGAGTACAACATAATTTCATAAGGCACAATTTCTTATATGTTTCATGTAAGGGGCTCAGTGTGTGATTAATTTCAGGGTGTACACTGTGGAATACAGCTCATTTTATGTGGCCAAATGAATATTATAGTTTCTGTGGGTGCAGTTTATAATCTGCACAATACAGATTATTATTTATTTCAGAGGCCATAGCTTGTGGATTTTTGGATGAAGCTGTTTTTCAGGCTCATGTTTTAGGGGTACAGTATGAGGAGCTTGTCCTAAGATAAAGACTAAGGGGGACATGTATGAAAACTGTCTAGATCTAAGGGTATGTTCAAATGGATTGAAAAACGCTATGTAAAACACATGCAAACACATACCCAAAGTGTGCTGCGTGTTTGGGTGCATTTTTGCTGCAGCACAAACACATCCTATAGTTTTAAATAGGTCGTCTGCTGTATAAAACAGATCAAGAATTGACAGGTCAATCAGAGCTCCCCTTTAATTTCATATAGTGCTCTGAAAAAATGAAAGGGGAGCTCTGACTGGTTGCTATGGGCAATAAAGAAAGTCTTAGACCTAGACAGTTTTCATACATGTGGCCCTAAGCACCTACTGCAAAAGCGAGGAGCCAAAAATTTCTGGACGACAAACTCTGCAGATATAGCTGAAAGAATAGTACAGTACATAAATACTTTTCTTATTTTGTATTATGTGAATTATCTTTTATTATTATGTTCCAAAAAGATACTGTAAGTATTAGATCATGACTCCTATGACATATCTTGTATTCTTTGTATCAAAATAAAACTGCTGTCAGATAAAATCACAATTTACTTGTACATTCTTGAAATTCTGCCTAAGGAACTAAGTTAAAGTAATGAATTATCGGAAATGTTGGTCTGCAGACCAAATATGTAAGTGTACACAAAAATGTTAAGGGCATGTCCCCACGGCACGGGTTTTCGGACGGTTTTTCTGTTGGTTTGCGGTTTTGCAGACCACCTGAAAAACCGGCCGAAGATTAGCACAATGGTGCTCTATGGAAAACCCGCGTGGTCCGCCCGAAAAACAGGACAGCACAGCACAAAAACCGCCCGAAAAACAGGACAGCACAGCACAAAAACCGACCGGTATTTGTGCTGTGCAGTGGGAACGCACCCTAAGGGGTTTGTCAGCCGAATTAAATCTTAACAGTTGACAATGGTATAAAAGAACAAAAGGAATAATATTCACCTTATAAATCCTTTTCCCACAATACTTCTGTGATCCCATATTAGTATTAAAGGGGTTTTCTCATTACAGGCTTTCATGGGCATCTTAAGCTTTCTCTCTTTTTTGCAGCTTCAAATCCAGAGGTTGGTGTCATCTCCCAGTAGTCCTGTCTTCCCTCACTGAAGACTGAGGACATAATCATTCTGTGTGAGCAGTGGAAGGGAGAGGATGTCACAGCTCTGCAGACCTCCTGCAGTGGTCAGTTCTCATGGCTATAGAGCTGTCACCTCCCTTCCAGGCTCCATGTAACCAGAACACCTGCATTGGTGTAAACAGTTATACATACAGCCTGAACTGATGAAACAAATGTGAGGAATGCACTCTGCTCCCCCTCTACCTCTTGCCTAATAACAAATGGGAAGCAGACTGCATTCCTCACATCTGTTTCATCTGTCCAGGCTGTATGTATAACTGTTTACAGCAATGCAGGTGTTCTGGTGACAAGGAGCTTGTGTAGGGAGGTGACAGCTCTGCAGGCATGAGAACTGACCATTTTAGGAAGTCTGCAGAGCTCTGACATCCTCTCTGTGTACAAGGCTGTGATATATGGAGGGGAGTGAATCTAGCAGCTAGGGACTCAGTAATTGCCCAGATCTTTCACATAGCGCTATCACTGGGAGAAGGGGCATAGAGAAGCTCATGCAGCCATTATTACACAGCTCAGGGTGCAGTGAAATACAATGAGAACACAGACACAGTCAGCAGCCATTTTCACTTTCATTTTACACAGCTCATAGGGAAGTTAGTGCAGGTAGCCAATCACAACACAGGGTGTGTGTCCCATCCAGGAGGCGTGTCCCAACAGGGCTGAATGAAATATCAGACAGCCAATCACAGCAAAGGGGGTGTGGCCCGATCACTTGCTGCAGAAATTGCTCTAGACACACACAGATTATCTCATAGTTGCTATACCAAATGATTTTGGTAACGTAAACTAATTGCAAAAGTGCTTATTTTTACTGTCCCCATCATTACAGGTATGATCTTTGTAGCGAGAAAACCCCTTTAACTCTCAGCATCGGCAGCACATTGCTCATGAAAGAAATTACGTGTAGTGATCTGGCTTGGTGGGAGTATAATGTGTGCGATATGCTGTTTGCACACATATCCATTGTTGTCGTGGGTAAAAGGAGCAATTTATCTGAGCTGCAGTAAGGGTTGGTTATTGGGTTTTGGGCCAAGAGTGGCAGTATTTTTTAAACCGTGCAGTTTGTGAACTGTTCGTGTGCTGCTGTGGTAAAAGTGTATCGTGAGTAGCAGATGGATGATCACTGCACCTCTACATCAACAAAAAATGCTTCAACTTTTATGGCAGTATCAGACCTCCACTAATTGGCAAGAAATAGCTTTCTCTGATGTCACATTTTCTGCCTCATCAAACGGATGGACCTGGGCATGTCAGGGGAGAGACATTAGAGAACAAACAATCTGCAATCGTTCATCATAGATCATCTACTGTTGGTGTAAGCATTATGGTTTGGAGAATGTTATCTTGGCATTTACTGGGCCCACTTATCCATGTGGAAAGAACTCTTAAATGATTTGTTTACGAACCCATGCATGCTAGTTGTCTTCCCTGGGGCGAATAGGATGTTCCAGCAAGAATACTAGAAAAAATACGTGAGGCAACCAATTATATATAAAATCTTCAAACTTTACTTGTACAAAATATAAAACATGTTATAGCCCCATTAGGCTTACCGCACAATTTTTCATCATTATTGAAGGGTAGCAGAACAACGCTCATTCCATTGCTGGAAGTAGATAAAGTCCTGTATAGGTACGTTTTGTAGAGGAGTGGAGCCGCTGCACTGAGTGCAGAGCACCTGCGACGTTTCAGAGGTGAAAACCTCTTTCTTCAGGCATGAAGGACTTTATCTACTTCCAACAATGGAATGAGCGTTGTTCTGCTACCCTTCAATAAGGAGGAAAAATTGTTCGGTAAGCCTAATGGAGCTATAATATGTTTTATATTTTGTACAAGTAAAGTTTGAAGATTTTATATATAATTGGTTGCCTCACGTATTTTTTCTAGTATCTATGTAATTGGGAATTGGAGAATCCCTATTATAGCAACCTTGAACAAACGCGTTGAAATAGGGATAACAGATATCCTCGTATATAGTTCCAGCAAGAAAGTCCACTTTTGGTTTGAATAGCATCACCAAGACTACCAAGTACGACCCTGATCCCCAATTCTCCTGACTTGAACCTAATTGAGCATCTGTGGGAAAACCTTGATTCTTCTGTTTCCTCTTTGGATCTTCCTCCCCGCACTCTCCAGTAACTGTTTGATGCATTGCAGTCAGTATGGTTCCAGATACCTTTCATCTACCAGGATCTTATTGAGTCACTCCCAGCTGCACACAGCAGTTACTCTGGATATTATCTAGTGGTCATAATAATGTGCCTTAACAGTGTGGACAGTATTACTTGGAATAATGCTGCATTTCAATGGGACTTATGTTTGGATTTGATGGACAGATGTTTTAGGATTCAAAAAAATTTATCTGCAATGTCTGTTGTAGCATGTACACCTAAATTGGCCAAGAAATACCCATTTTCTGCAATCACATTATTTTTACTATGATAGAAACCTATTTTGGGGGAAATGTTGTTTCCAATCTTGGACAATTTGTCTGTTTAATCTAATTTCAGAACTTGTAAAAAAAAACTTACTGTCACAAGCAGGTTTGGTTACTCTGTATCAGTCGTTTGGTGTAAGGTCACACCAAGGAGTGGAGTCTGAGGAGCCCACTGGTCTTTACCTTCAAACCCCACAAGTGGACTTGGAACTACTATGCATAGAACTCCCAGGTTGCTACCCTCAGCATGGTCACTCACTGACAATCATGGTCGAGTCACTAGCTGGACATCAGGCAGATTGCAGTCGTAAGCGGCTAGGAATATCCAAAAGGTTAATATGGGAGATTCACAAACTAGAATAGCAACAACTAAGAGCACCAACACACTGAGACGGATGAAGTTGGGGTAGAGCTTTTAAAGGTAACCTGTCACATAGGTTATGCCTCTCTTGCTGAGGACAGCACAAGCTAGTGACAGACCTGCTGTTTCCAGAACTGTGCCCCTTATTCTGTAAGTGCTGTAGTTTTAAAAGTATTTACCCTCAAATCTTATGATGGCAGGTGTTACCCCACCACCAAAGGGTGCTCCCCCATCTGGCAGTTTTCACGTTTCTCCTATTCAAAGTAATAGGTTTGTCAGTTGAGGTGGGCGTGGTAGTTAGGGGGGGCGGAGTTGACAAAAATGACTTTCGAATGAGTCTTTTCGGCTGAAAAATCAGTTTGAGCATTAAAACACGAAAACCCCCGCATCTTACAAAATTTAAGGGGACAGCGCTGGAGACAGCAGGTTGACATAGCTTGTGTGTCCTCAGAAGGGGGGGGCACAACCTATGTAAGGGTTTCCCCTTTAAATTGAAGGGGCCCGAGGCACGGCCCCTGGAACCTGGGTGTGTGTGCCCCCCAGGGGAGCACCTATAGGCAGGAAGTCAGCACGAGTATTGGATAGAGAGCTGTGCACGATAGAGGAGAATGGGATGCCAGTCACGGCAAGGAAGTAAACAGGCGCACCCACGGCTGCAAGCACCAACCACAGTACAAGCCGTGACATTTACCTGCCTGTGAAGGAAATGTCTTCATTTAAACTGAGCTGCAGTACCAGTAAATTGACAGAGTACTGCTTCTAGCTTAGTTTGAATGGATCTTTGTTAAAATGTTTTGACCGAGTTAACCCTTGGGACTTGCTTTTGCTGTAATTGGTTGAAAATTTGGTAATCAGGGCCCCTTTTAAAAGGTCTATAGGTCTAAAATGCCCCAGAGCTCTTTTTATGAGCCCTTGCAGGTGGCGCTGCAGCCGGGGTCCGGGCTGCAGGCCACTCGCTCCTGTTTTCACGGGCCGCACCGGATGGGACAACGCGGCGCCCCGGGGGCCCCCGTCCCAGAAAGTCCCCCCTCCTCATGACCGGCTCCGGATTTTGGTGTGGCGGGCGGTCCCGGCGCCCTGGCTCCTTTTAAAGGGCCGGCGCGCGGTCTCGCAAATTTAAAGGGCCAGCGCGGCCCCATAATTGAAAACACCTGCCCCTTCCCTATTTATTCGCCCCACCTCTTCTGGCCCTCGCCGATTCATGTGCCCATACCTATGGAGGAAAGCCCTTTTACTTTCCCCGGTTGTTTTTTCTGTGTCCCGTCCTCCGGCTTGTTCTCCAAAACACAAAAACCTTTGCTGCCTGCCCCGCCTTCCCTGCCCGTCCCTGACTACGAGTTTGCCTGCGATTCTGTCCCGCGATTCCTTGGCTCCATGCAAGCAAGTCACATCAGGGGTAGCGACCGGGTGGAATTCCCGCGCAGCAAGCCATCCCGCTTTGCGGCGGGTTGGGTGAAAACCGGGTTCCATTTGACCCGCCCCTGGTGTGGCTTACGCCATCGCTTGGGTGGCTCAGTGGACCCAAAACCCCGGGTTGTTAAAATTTGGGAAATCGGCCATGGATCCCCCGGGTTTCCCGTTCCCCCAGCGGGAAAGACCTGCGTCCGTCGTTGCCAGCATTTTCCCAGCAGTGACGCAGCAGGCACAGCACTTGGATAGCTGCGTCCTGATGCAGAAATTCGTCCCCTCCAAACGGCCAGTCTCCACCGTCTTCACCCCCATTCCAGCACCTGCCGTTGCTCCCCCCGGCCTGGGGCCTAAGCTCCGGTTTTCGCTTCCCTCAAAGTTGGGGAGGACCCGAAGCTATGTAGGGGTTTGTTACTCAGTGTCGTGCAGTGGAGAAATGGCCCCCCGTTCCCGTCGAAGCGCAAAAGTGGCGTTTGTCCCCCGCTGCCCCCGGGAAGGTTTGGCTGGGAAAACCCCCCTCGGGAAAGGGGAGACCCTTGGGTGGGGCCCGCAGGCCTTTCTCAAGGATTCCGTGCGTTTTTGAGGAAAAAGGCCGGGCTTCGTAGGGAGAGCACTCCGAATTTACGCCAGGGAATCCGGTGGGTGTTTTAGCCACCCAAATTCCCCTACTTTGGCCTCGGAGCTGCCCTGGAATGAGGGCCGCCCTCTGTGCCCTTTCAAAAAAGGGGGCCCTCTCTGCGGGGTAAAGGATGCCTGGCGCAGGGTCTTCCGGCTTCCTTGTCGGATTGACCCACCTGGCCAGCGGATTGATGTGGTTTTCTGGAGAGAAGAAGTCTCCCCCCGGAAAAAGGACTTGCTGACCTCGCGCTTCCGCTTTTGGGCTCCGGTATTCCAGAAACCTCCGGGTCCCGCCACTCACATTCCAGCGGGGCCCCTTGCAGGTCGCCCCGTGCATTTCTTCAGTACAAGAGCGTGCCCGACGCCACTAAAAAACCTTGCCTGTACTGTGTTGCCCCTGAAATTTTGGGGCCTCCCGTTCGCCCCCCCAGGGAAACGCTCGCCCCTAGGGTAGTGGGAGAGGCGTCCTGGGTTTGCACATTCCCTCTCCACGTCTGGACCATGCCGGTGCAGATCTTTCTAGTGTGGGTGATGTTTCAAGCCTCCGCCTTCTTGGCCCCGGCTGGGGCGGGAAAATTTTTATGGTGCCGTGGTTCGAAGCTTCGCCTCCCCCCGTTCGACTGTTAAGCCTCTGGCGATCTCTTTCGGTGGTGGGGGGGTCCTGCGCGATATATCCAGCCGTAGGGGGGCCCCTTTACTATCATTAGGGGCACTCCTGGAGAAATTTTGTTTACGTATTACCCCGTTTTGTTGCTTTTTTGGGGTTACCCTGGCTGCAATCCCACCCCCCGGTCTTGGACGGGAAAGAGGACGAAGTTACAGATGGGGACAAAGTGCCGCTCGTTGTCTGTCCGCACCACGCCCGGTGGCCCACCTTCCCCGGCCTGCGCCATGAAGGTTTGCCGGGTTTACCCCCCGAGTATCAAGCCTCTCCGAGGTTCTCCGAAAAACGGAGACCCTTCCCACCTCACCGGTCCTCGATTCCCCTATAGCCCTGTTGCGGGCACCAACCCCCCCGGGGGTAGAGTTACCCCTGTCGGCCCCCCGAGACCAAGGCCATGTCGATCTTACAGGAGACTCAAGAAAGGCCCTTTTTCCGCAAGTCCTTTCCCCAGTGGAGGGGCTTCTTTTTTGTGGAAAAGAAGGTGGCTCACTTCGACCTGCATCGCTATCGGGGTTTAAATAGATTAGGTGAAAAACCGCTACCCACTGCCGTGTTCTGGGGAGCTCTTCGACCGCCTTCGGGGAGCTAGGATCTTCACAAACTGGACTTACGTGGGGTTTATAACCTGATCCGGTTTTCCGGGAAAAGGCGACGGGGAAGAGGTTCAACAGGGGAGGGGGCATTTGAGTACCTGTTATGCCCTTCGTCTTTTTTAACGCCCCCGCGGTGTTTCAAGGGGTTTTTAACGACATCTTCAGGGACCCCTTTTATTGTTGCGTGGTGGTTTTTGGACGAAAATTGATTTTTTCCCCCGATCCGGTCCCACCCTTCCTTTTGCGCCAGGTCCTTAATCGCCTTGGGTGAACGCCTCTTCGCCAAACTTGAAATGCAATTTCCCAAAAACCCGCTGCCCTTTCCCCGGGTATATTGTTTCCGCCAAGGGATTGCCCAAAAGGATTGCCAGCAGTGCCGTCCCGCAGTGGGCCCGTCCCAAAGGCCCTTTTGGGCTATTAAAGGTTCTCGGCTTTGCAAAAATTACCCTCGTTTATCCCCCATTTTCGCGTAGTGGCTCCCCATTTTGGCCTTATTTAAAAGGCTGGCAACCCCAGGTTTTGGCCCCCAGCGGGCCCAAAGCCTTCTCCCCGGCTCAAAGGGGGCCCTTTTCTTCGGCTCCCGTTTTTCTGTCCGGTGTAGAGAATCGTTTTTTTTTGGGGGTGGAGCATCCCGTGGGAGAGGGGCGGGGGGCTCTCAAAAGGGATTCCAAAAGGGGAAGTTGGTCACTGTGGGTTCTTCCAAAAAGTTTCTCCCCGGGAGAAGAACTCACCCTTGGGACGTGAGCTGTTGGGGATTAAAAGGCGCTTGGGGTGGCGTCATCTTCTTTAGGGCCCCAATCCAGTGACTATCTACTCTGACCACAAGAACTTGTGTACTTCGACGGCAGCGCTTAATCCCCGGAGGCTCGTTGGGTCTCTTCTTCTCGCGCTTCAATTTCAGATCCCTTTCCGCCCAGCCGAGAAAAGTCAAAACCCCATGCTCTGTCTCGGGCGTCGGCGTGCTTGGGGGACTTCCACCCGCCCACATATTCCTCCCCAAACCGTCTGATCACCGGCTCCCGTGATTTACGGCAGGTACCCCCGGGCAAGTCCTTGTGCGCCCATCCTTCGGGAAAAAATCCTGGTGGGGGCATGGGGTCTGGGTAGCCCGGCCCCCCGGGGTCCCGGGAAAAGGGGGTTCATTGGGCGGTATTGGTGGTCCGACTAATCAAGGAGTGAAAGATTTGTGGCCTGTGCTCTTTGTGTGGTCGAACAAGACACGCACTCAAGCCAGCAGGATTGCTCCTCCCCTTGCCCGTTCCGGTGTCCATGGTCCGATTGCCATGGACTTTTCACGGATCTTCCCCCGTCGGCGGGCTTTCTGTCATTTGGGTCATCGCCCTCGCTTTCTTTAAAATGGCGCATTTTGTACCTTTGCCTGGACTTTCCCTTGCACCCGTTTGGCAACCCTCTTTTCCAGCATGTCTTTTCCCCGCTGGCCCCTCGACCATTTTGTCCGTAGCGGAGTTTAATTGTCTCCCCTTTTTGGCGGGGGCTCTTTTTTTTTTCAGCTCAAAGTGCAATTGGACTTTCCTCCGTTACCACCCGCGCGAACGGGCAGGTGAAAGACTAAACCCGATCTTAGAGAAAAAACCTAGTCATTTGTCTGGCCCAGCAAGAGATTGGGGAGGCTTGTTGCCTGGGCGAATTCGCCCCCAAATTTCCTTGGACTCCCCATTCTAGGGGCTTCTCCCTTTTTGTGGTGTAGGATTTTCTCCCCGCCCCCCCCTCCCGCTGGGATCGGGGCTCGGAGTTCCTGCGGTGGAATCCTTGGCCCCCGACCTGAAGTCGGTGTGGGACAACACGCAGCAATCCTTGCTCCGGGCCTCTGGGATGAAGTCCGGCCCTAGCACAGGAGGACCCCGCCCTGTTCAAGCCTGGGGATAAAGGTTGGTTGTCCTAGAATGTTCGCCTAAGGATTCCGTCCTACAAATGGGTCCCCGGGTTCCCTTTGGGCCCTTTTGAAGTCCCGAAGAGGGCAATCGGTGGCCTACAAGTCGGTTCCCCCCTCGAGGTATTGAATCCCTTCCCGTTTCTCTACTAAGCCCGTCATCTTGAAAAGGTAGTTCGGAAAGTGTCTTCCCCGCCCGGGGTTTGGGGATGCCTGGATCTTTGCCGTGAAGGAAAATCCGGTATGAAAAAAGCCAAGGGGAAATGTTACTTTCTTATTGATTGGAAAAGGGGTTCGGTCCGAGGGAAAACGTGGGAGCCCGGGGGAGAACATCTGGACCGAAATTATCCAGATTTTTAGGGAAAAAGGGGGGGGGAGACCTGGGGGGGGGGGGGGTATTTCACGAGGGCGCTGCAGCCCCGGGGTCCGGGGTGCAGGCGCATCGCTGCCCGTTTACAGGGCCGCACCGGACGGGACAAAACCCGGTCCCGTGGGTCCCCGTCCAGAAAGTCTCCCTCCTCACCTGACGCGCCCGGTGTTGCGCGGCCGGTGGGGGCGCCCTGGCTTTAGGGGAAAGCGCGCCCGGCTTTCGCAAAATTTAAAGGGCCCGCGCGCCCCTAATTTGCAAACACCTGCCACTGTCCTTTATTCGCTCACCCCTTTCCGGCCCTCGCCGTTCCCTAGTGCCCATACCTATGCGAGGAAGCCCTTTCTAGTTCGGGGTTTTCTATATGTGTACCCGTCCCCCGGCTTACGTTCTCCCACCCGAACCTTTGCTTTCCGCCCCACCTTCCCGCCCGTCCCTGATTGGTTTTCCTGCGTTTTTGTACCCCGCTATTCCTTGGACCATCGCAAGCAAAGCACATCGGGGTAGCGGGACCTGGTGGAAATTCCGCCCCGCAAGTCCATCCCCCCTTTGGGCGGGCTCTGGTGAAAACCGGGTTCCCCTTAGACTCCTTCCCCGGTGGGCTTACGCCATCCTTGCGGGGTTCAGTGGATCCCAAAACCCAGGTTGTTAAAGCCCCCGCTTAATAGCAGGACTTAGTGAGGACAAGTTTCAATCCTCTGCGTTTAAACAATAAAGGCTTTTAATCACTTACAACATATTCAGATATCTTGGAAACGGAAATTAAACTAAAGTCTTTTGCGATGCCAAAAGGGGTTGTTCACACGATCTTTTTTGATCGTTTTTTTGGATCCCTTAAAAGGATCCGTAAAAAGGGTCTAACAAAATTTTCAATGTGATTAACTTTTCTTTTTAAGCAAAAGCGCATTTTCTTTTTACAGGGATTGCCGTGGCTTTTCGCGATCCCCTTTTGGATCCCTTTTAAGAATTGACATTCAATTCTTCTTGCGTTTTACCAAAAAGAATCCCCCTAGGGGGAAAAAATGGAGTGCCCCTTTTGGCATCCTGAAAACGGATCCAAAAGGCAGCTTAATTTGGGTGCGTTTTAGATCCCCTTTCGATGCAAAAAAGCATCCGTTTTAAAAAGATTGGGTTTAAATTTTAAAAATAAAATTTGAAAAATTTTTGTTGGGTTATATTTGTTTATAAAGTATATAAAAAATTTTATTTATATAAATGATTAAAATATATATATAAATTTAATTTAGTTTTTATTATTAGTTTTAAATGATTTAGTTTTTAAATGATTGTTATTAATTAATTTAATGGGGTGGGGGTTTGAAAATATTTGGGTTTATTTAAAAAAAAAGGGGGGGGGGGTTCTAAATATAGGTGTATGTCAGTTTTATTAACTAGGTAAAAAAAGGGTTTTTTTGGTCTTTATAGGTTTTATTAATTTTTTAAAATTTCAGTTTGATAGGGTTTATTTAAATAAAGCATTGAAAAAAAAGGACCCAAAAAAGGATCCCTTAAAACGGGATGCAAAAGATTTTCAATACGATCCCAAAAAAGGATCAGCGTTGCTTTTTTTTGGGTCGCTTTTTGGATGCAGTTTGCATCCAGTTTTCGCAGGTTAAAAACGGATCCGTAAAACGCATTCAAAACGGATCCAAAACGTCGTGTGAACAAGCCCTAAGTCTTCTTTATAAGCCTTATTTACAATCCCTTAAAGGGAATGTGTCATCAAAAATGACTTATTGTCACATTTTTATGTTAAAGACATTTTGTAGGAATTTCTGGTTATGTTTTTTTTTATTTTCCATTTCACTTTCAATATTTTTTTAATAATTCTTAAGTCGTGTAGTTTTCACTTTGGCCACTAAGCCTAATAATCGTCTGACACATCCTGCTCTGTTTAGAGAGCTTTTCAGCAGTGTGATCATTATCAGTACAAAGAGGGTCACACTGAAAGGAGACACCATTGTGTACAGATAACACAGAATCCACCAGTCACAAGAGGAGATGGTCACAGCTCCCCCTCTCCCCTCCCTTCACAGTGAAAACTCTCCTATACAAGTCTATGGGACAGAATCTGTCTTAAGAATTCTATGGGCATGAAGCTGCTGTAAAGTATCTCTCTGACTGCTGTTAAAGCAGTATAATGTTGTACCGTGTTAGCCATAGAAAGTAGTAGAAGAGTGAAGAAATCAGGCGATACCTTTTGGAGGCTAACTGAGTATATTTGATGATGAGCTTTCAAGAGGACTAGCTCCCTTTTATAACACCATGTCTGAAGAAGGGAGCTAGTACTCTCGAAAGCTCATCATCAAATATACTCAGTTAGCCTCCAAAAGGTATCGCCTGATTTCTTCACTCTTCTGCTGGTAAAGCAGTACAAGCAAGAATGTCTTCCCCACAATCACAAATAGACAGACGAATAGAGAAATCTACAATCAGGAAATAAAAACGGCTGAGAGGAAAAGAATATGGATCAGGGTCTTGATTTAATCAGTCAAAAAAAAAATTGGCGACAGATTCCCTTTAAAGTGAATCCACTAGTAAGCAGACAAAGTCCAAAATGATATGTCTGACATTCCACCTGCTTTTTGTCACATCCACCCAGTCGCTGTCTAAACACACAACACAAAAACGTGATTTTCAAGTAAGTGCGACTCATTCCAAAATTTGTGCAGCCTGTTAATGACTTCACAGGTCCAGCAGCAATACTAGGCAGTGGTGCAGAGTCGCTGCTATAGTACACCTCCCATTCCTTAGAGTGGCTTATGACAGGGTAGAGAGCCTGGTAACATGAGCCTTAGGGAGACTCCTCCTCTCATAGCAGCTGGTCACACATGCCTTGTGCCTTCCCAAGTGCACAGCACAAACACTTATGTATAGATACACAACAGAGCAGCGGAAAACCTGTCCACAGCTCATCACTGGATTTAGCTCCTGTCCCTCTCTGTCACAGGCTTCCCATGCAGGGATACATAGCAGGAGAAAGGTCTAGGACAACTGTGCTGCTAGAAGATACAACTGGACACTTATTTAAAGGCGCAACAGGTAGGATAATGGTATTTACCTGCTTGCTACATAGCACTAAACATCTGTAGACACATTATGGATTAATACAAGCCATGGACACTTGGAGACCATGTTTAGAAGTGAACTATTCCTACACCGTAGAAGCTATCTTGTGCTGGCACTGGAGTAAGTCACACCTGTTTCTGGACTACAACTGGTCGTGAACCTACCTGCCATCTTATAATAATACATCGCCCTTCGTGTGAGCACAATTACTTCCTACTCTTGGAACTTGTAAACCCATTGTGTAAAGTAGCTGCTCTAACGGTATCCTTATTGAAGCATTGAGACTGCTGGTCTAGTACTAGCAGTCACAATGGAGAAGGAAAAGAAGAGCAGTAGTTTTCGGAGACTGGGCAAGTTCTTCAAAAGCAAATCTGCAGACCCTGAGAAAGGAGGAGATGAGGTCCAGATAAAGGAGGAATTTCTAGAACATGGAGACGAAGCCTTTGTTAAGGAGCCACTGTCATCTGAGGAGCTCACTTCACATGGGGATGCACACGCAGAAACGAAAAGAAAACCATTTGGTAGCTGGAGGCACAAAAAGAAAAGTCGTAATTCTCTGTCTTTATCACCGCCATCTTCGCCTGGCCGATCTGATTTCAGGTAAGTACATGGACGTAGGAAAAGGCATGTTGTTACACTGTGCACCTGTAGCGACAATATAATAATTTAATGGCTTCTTGTGGTTCAGGTAGGTTATAACAAGTAATGAGTGTGGTAATTGCCCAATAACATTTTGTCACTTGTTCATTTACTATATTAATATATATATATATTTGCGTGTATGTATATATATACGGCAAAAGACAGTCAAGACATATATTTATCATCATCATATCATTAACAGTATTGGGGTACTCTGGCTACACTTAAATAATTTTTTTATTATTTTTTTATGTTAGTAATTTTTACAAATGTTTTCATTTTTATAATTTCTAAAGTTGTTTGTTGCTAAGTCTATGTTCACACGACTTAAACTGTGACGTATTTCGGCCCATATTTCGCACTGCACTGATACGTCCCAGCCATTATGGTAATCCACAGTTCTCATAGAGAACTGTGGATTACGCCACCTCTCCCTGCTCGCCGAATACGCCGCGGGGGGAGATAAGTGACAGATCATTTAATAGCGCGAACACGCGCCACTAGTAATGAATGTCTATGAGTTCCCGTAGTCCCGGCGTAATTGCGGGGCATAATTACGCCGCGTTACTAGTTGCTTTGTTCGCGTTGTAGGTTCCATTCAGGATCACTGTTGCATGTTCCACTACAAATAGTGGAAAAATATGGTGCAGCAAACCGCTGTTTTTCTGTCTAAAAATCAGACACTATGACTGAAATCTGACGGACCCCTTGTAATCAATAGGGTCCATTGGGCAGCGTTGGTGTCGGTTGCCAAATGGACCCTTTTGTTTCTGTTTGAACCTCTGCGACGGAGGCTCCAAACAGAACCTCAGAGATGATTGTGAACCAAAAATGTGTTAAATAAAAATTAACCTCTTCACCTTTCTGCTATTGCTGCTCCATCACTAGTGGAGCTCAAGTGTTCCCCACGGGTTCCTCAGCATTGATATCACGTTTATCACTAAAGAAAGCAGTCACAAACCATCCATGTGACCACTGGGGCCAGTAATAGGCTCACAGTCATGGGATCAATCAAATGACATCACTGCCGGAGGGCTAATAGTGAACACCAGAGCTCTGTGGCACCTAAAAGGTGAGTACAGGTTAGTTTTTTATTTAAAAAGAGTCTCTGGGAAACCCCTTTAAACAACAGAAACTGTTTAAAATCTCTAAGCTTATGTCAGTAAACTACGACAGTAAGGCAGATTTACTATAGCAATGGCACAATTTACAGCAGAATACTTGCATACATGCTTTAAACTACATTTACTATGTCCCAGACAGTTTCTAGACACTTCAGTGTTGTGTCTGATAAAAGGGCATGACTTTGTGGAAAGGGGATGTGGTGTAACATGTGACAAAGTGCTTCAAAAAATCCTCCAAATTTTGACACAATTGATAGTACAATCTAAGCCAACTAATAAATGGTCTAAACTTAGACTAAACAGTCTAAACAAGAGCTAGATTTATCATACACTATAAATGTGATGCGTTTTAAGACTATTTAGTCTACGTTTACACTGTCTATCTATTAGACAGTATTCCTAAATCTGTCCCATTGGGAGGATGGCTAAATGATCTGTCTCCTTTTGTTATGTTTTTAGATCTATTGCTGTAACTTCCGATAGTGCAGTTTATTAAACTGTGAAGAAATACTTTGAGGGCACGTTCCAATTTCATAACACAAGTCCTGCCTCTTGTCATTGTGCCACCTTTGTAGACATGGGTGTCATAATTTAGACTGTTTGGTAAAGGCAGTGACTGCCAAAATGCAAACAGTGGCAGACTGAGAAGAAAAGGCTGGTAATGCAGTGTGTGACCCGACAGTGGTCTGACAGCTTGAGCTTGGTAACACAGTCTTCTACCTGACTGTGCAACAGCCTGCTGTTTATTCTTGGCATGCTGGTGCATTTAGGATGTGGAGTTGCTTAGATAACCTCTTTAATTGGTATGCCAGTGAATGAGATTGAATAAACAGAATATACACCATTCACTATGTGTTTTGAATATAAACAAAGTTTACACAAGTGAAACAATGGATGTGCTACAGGTAAATAAAGGCAATGTACAGTCAGCCTTTTTCTTTATCTTGAATTATAGGTTACTTGCCCCATTATAAAAAATAATTAATAGGTCAATTTGTTCTCCTATATTGTTATGGTATCTTACCATGACCAATCCTGATAAGAACCAGTAATTATAGGCACTGGGTTTAAAGATTGCATATGGCAGAATAAAGCTTGCATTGTATTGTCTTTATAGAAGGTCCAGCCCAATTCCTACATGGTATGTACAGTGTTGCACTGGGGTGCCTAGGGCCCACCAGTGGAATATCTTTCTCGGGGCCCCCACTAGAGTTGATTCTGGGGCCACCAGTAGAGTTAGTTCTTGGGGCTCACAAGCGGAGTTAATTCTGGGGGCCCACCAGTAGAGTTGATTCTGAGGGCCCATCGTACAGCTACTATACATGCTTCTTATACTCTACCTCTTGCTGGTTGCCTCTTTATCTCTGACTTTCTGCCTCTCCCAAGGATGTATATGCAGTTTAAAAGAAACTCCAGCTCTGCCATGCTCAGGGGCTCACCGGGGGTTTCCCCTGTTCCCCTGAGGTCCATTTCGATCCTGGGCATTTACACCTTGACTTCTCAGGTTAATAAGATCCTTGGTTGAAGGATGCTGCACAGTCATATGCTGGCTTGTATCCCCCTAGAACTGAATATTCATCTCCTGATGCTGTAAACATCATTTGTGATCTGTTTGACTACTGAATGTTCTACTGTCAAGGTCATAAAACGACAATGGATTTCCTGTTCCCACTCCGGTACTCCAAATCAGTGTCTAAGTGCACGGGCCGGCCAATGAAAGAAAGAGCCAGACACGTTGTTCCGATCCAATCTTATCCATGCACTATCCTCCTTTATTCAGGGCGGTACACATATTTATACGAGTAGAAAAAAAGGGGTGTGGCGCATGCGCAGTGGGACAGTCCATAGGAAGGGGTTGAGCACAAAGTTCTCTATTGGTTCAAAGTCGTTGCCAGGCAGATGTAACAGCCAGTGCTTCTTGGGACATGTAGTCGAAACTCAGTTGCTTGTTGGCAGGATATACACGTGGAATCGCGGCCATCTTGAATGCCTCAATTCTGCACAATCATCCTCCTCAAATGGATATATGGATATCCGTATGATCTTATAAGGAGGAAAGCTTGGTATTTTCTTATAAACAAACTTTAGCTTATTGAAACACACATGTACACATATTAGCATTAACCCTCACACTACTACTACTACCGTCTACTTCATACCAGAGTTCACAAGGGCACCAAAGGAGCACTAAAACAAACACATTATCAGCATCAGACCAAAGCAGTTAAAATAATTATAGGCTATACTATAGAGGCCAACTATGTGGCTGCTATTAAGTGATAAGACAGAGAGCTTAGACCAGGCGGTTCCCATTCCATATTCTAGTGGATGGTAAGAGCTTTTCCTGGACCCTCTTCAGAAAACTGGATAGATAGCATTGTCTGGTTAGGGAAAGGTTCATAGTAAGGTCTTGATAGGAGAAGCAAACACCAGGATCTTTTGTGTTATAGCAAAACCCAGCACCCAGAGACATCTTGTCACTTCAAGTTATACTGTATTATTCAGAATAGGTTTTCTGCTCCCTGCCCATTGTGTTGTTTTCGACTGTTAGGCCTCGTTCACATGGCTTATTTCAGAACGTATTTACGATCGGCAATCCGATGTAAATACGTTCTGAAATCAGTTGAAAATCAGTTGCAAATAAGTGCCACTAAGTGTGGCACGTATTTGTAACTGATTTCCCGACGGATTCACCATCTCCATTCATTGTAGGTGGTGAATCCGTCCGTAAATAATTGACATGCACATTGTTTTTCCGTCCGGATTGCCGTCGTCAATCCGCGGCGGCAATCCGGCACGGAAATACGCGTCGTGTGAACGACGAGCCGTATTTTCTATTGAAATCAATAGAAAATAGGCTGTTACTTATTTCTGACTGATTTGCCGACGGATTGACGATCGTCAATCCGTCGGCAAATCCGCGGCGAAATAAGCCGTGTGAACGAGGCCTTAGGGTATGTCCCCATGGCAGGATTTTCAGTCGTATTTACAGATGTTTTTCAGATTTGAAAGCCGTCTGTAAAATGACGGTCAACCATCCTGATAGACTTTAATAAAAAATCTGTATAGCATTCCATTTAGGATCTTCTTCCTAAAAACTTAAAACATGTTCATTCTTCTGGTCGGTTTTCAAGCAGAACATGAACATGTCAGTGGTCGAGGGCAGGGGCGTTGCTAGGGTCCTAAAACATCCGGGGCACGAGCCCGGTGTGTTACATTTGCTGCATAAGAAGTAAAGCACAAGACAATGTGCTCAAAAATAACCAACTTTAATCCTGCATACAGAATATTAGCATTTTGAAAAGGCTCCAAACAATAAAACAAAAGTTTACAACATACGTCATCTTAAATGTAAACATTAAATAAATCTGTTTATAGTGAGACAGATTATGTGCAAACTTAATTTACTGAATAGTAATAGACAGTGCAAAACTGAATATAAGTGCAAACTGAATAGTGCAAAAAACAACACAGCAGAATTTTTCAACAGAATTTGAAAGTTGCCTGCTTTTTTAAATTAAACTGTCAGAACATTTGAAGATAGACCAAAATAAACACTCTGGGGAAGTTTATCAAAGTTTGGTCATCTTCATTGGACATCTTTGATCAGTTTTAAATCCGATTTTGGAAGGTAGGGTGAAGAAAATACCTCAATTCTAGTAGTGTTTTTTTTAATTTTTTTTAACAGCGCTCACCGTGCAGTATCCGTGATAAGTTAGCTTTACTCTGTGGGTCGATATGATTACGGCGATACCCAAATCATTTAGTTTTTTTTTATGTTGAAGCACTTAAAAAAAAAAAAGTGTTTTTAGTTTGTAAAAGAAAATTTATTCAAAGCTATATTCTTAGAGCCATAACTTTTTAATTTTTCTGTATACAGAGCTGTGTAAGGACTTTTTTTTTGCGGGATGAACTGACGTTTTAATTGGCATAACGATGGCATTTATGGGATTTTTTGATCGCTTTTTAATCCATTTTATGTGCTGCGGGACGAACAAAAATCTTAAATCTGTGATTGTTTTTAGTTTATGGCGTCCACCGTATGGGTTAATTAACATGAAAGATTTATAGGGCAGGTCTTAGTACAGCTTAGTACAGTTCTATGTACTAAGCCAGCCAAAATCCAAAATCTGACCATGATTTTTGGCACAAACCTGCGGCGAAAACCCAGGTACGGCGATGTAAAAATATCATTGGATTTCGGATGGTATGTTATCATTGCCGTGTAAACATAGCTTTATTGTTACGTCTTTTTTTCTGATTAACGGATTGACATTTGTATTCTTATTGATAAAATGTTTTTGTAATTTGTTATATCTTTACCAAAGACCCAGCAAAACATAAAACAAAAATGTAAAAAAAACAAGAAGAGGTTCCAGTTTGATCTTGGCTGTTTAACCCACTCTCTTGAATACACAACACTGATTACAGAATAATAATCCAGCTTTAACATACTGTAATGCATTCATCAGGAAAGTTGTATGCTAAGTGAACTAAAGTGATAGACTGGTCCATGTCTCACCAGCTATTAGTGACACATTTGTTATATTACCTGATTTACTATTGCTCACAAAGAGAACAGTTAGTATAGTACAGCATATGTTGTACATATTTTGTGAAGGTTTTATTTTAGGATTTACTTGTGTCCAAGAGAAGTTCACTTTAAAAGGAATGTGTCATCAGAAAATGACCTATTATTTAACCCCTTAAGCCGAACGCCTGAAAAGTAGTTAATGACCAGAACATTTTTTTAGTTTTGGCCTCCTTGCGTTTAAACAGTTGTAACTTTTTTATTTTTTCAATGACGCAGTTGGATGAGGCCTCGTTTTATTTGAGACAAGTTGTACTTTATAAGGAATAGTTTAAGTACACTTATAATAATTGCAGTATTTTTTTTATTTTTTAAAAACATTTTTTTGTTTTTTTATTTTTTTTTTTACACCATTCACATTTCACACTTAATAACTTGTTAGATTAATTCTACAGGTTATTACGGTCGTGTGGATACCAAATATGTGTAGGTTTTTTTGTGCCGTGTAATTTATGTACAATTATTTTTATTAATATTTATTTTTATTTATTATTTATTTTTTTTATTCTTTTTTTTACACTTTTTATGGTTTTTTTGTACTTTTTTTTTACTCCCATGAAGGGAGAACTGTTTAACATTTTTTTTAATTTTTTTTTTTTACATTAGTAATGTATTAGCATATTCATATATGCTAATACATGCTAACCTGTGTCAGTCTGACCACAGGCAGTGATTAGGACAGCATCACGTGCATCCTAATCACTGGCTTCTTACAAGACAACTCTGGGGCCATGCTAGGTCCCCAGAGCTGACTGTGCAGCCGGTCCCCTGAGCTCTGTCGGGTGACCGGGCGTTACCGATCACCGACAGAGCAGGGGATCCCTTTGATTGCGCTGCGGTAACGCACCGCCGCAATCAAAGGGTTTTAAGCATCGGGTTGCGGGGTTTCCTCCGCTCCCTGATGCCTGCAGGAGATGCTCTGGGATCGGGGCTGTGTAGTTCAGGCCCCGATCCTAGCGCAGCTGCGGCGCCGGGCGCCGCCATCCCCGATGTCTGCAGCGACGTCAATAGACGTCGCTGCGACGAATCGACCCGCACCGGCCGCCGTCAAAAGACGGTGCCGCGGTGTTAAGGGGTTAAATTGTGGTTTTAGTTTATTTATTTTTTTTATTCACTATGTCATTGTGTATATTTTTACACTTTGGCCACTAAGCCTAATAACAGACTGGCACTTCCTGTTTTGCAGAGATCACTTCTCAGCAGTCTCAACATTATCATTCGGCTGTGTCTCCACGGCATAACAATACGATCGTATTTTCGGTGGTTTTAGGATTTTAAAACCACTGAAAAAATGATCGTTGAGGCAGCCCCCAAGACTACAATAGAAAAAATTACCTGTAGTCTCCGCAAGTCGTTTTTTCTGATTGCTTTTCAGCGCCGGCGTATTATGCAACAATACGTATGCAGCTTATTATACGTATTATACAACATGTATAATACGCCGCTGCTTTTAGTTTACAATCAATATATGTATGGGCGACGGCTAAAATTCAAGAACCGACCGCGCGGCGTGGCAAAAATTTGCATGGACACGCACATCTTATCAGTATGCCACGCCCCTTCAAAAAGCCACACCCACTCCACCTAACTGCATAACGGCTTTGGAAGAAAGCCAGGTAGATGCCCTTATAGCCAGGTAGTAGCCCCCCATAACCAGGAAGTGCCCCTTACAGGCAGGTAGATGCCCCCTTGTAGCCAAGTAGATGCCCTCTCTGTAGCCAGGTAGAGCCAATTTGTAGCCAGGTAGATGCCCCCCTTTGTTAGCCAGGTAGATGCCCCCCTTTGTTAGCCAGGTAGATGTTCCCCTTTGTTAGCCAGGTAGATGCCCCCCTTAGTTAGCCAGGTAGGTGCCCCCGTAGTTAGCCAGGTAGGTGCCCCCGTAATTAGCCAGGTAGGTGCCCCCTTAGTTAGTCAGGTAGGTGCCCCCTTTGTTGCCAGGTAGGTGCCCCCTTTGTAAGCCAGATAGTGCCCCCATTGTTAGCCAGGTAGTGCCCCCATTGTTAGCCAGGTAGTGCCACATTGTAGCCAGGTAGTGCCCCCTCTGTTGCCAGGTAGTGCCTCCATTGTTGCCAGGTAGTGCCCACATTGTTAGCCAGGTAGTGCCCCCATTGTTGCCAGGTAGTGCCCCCATTGATGCCAGGTAGTGCCCACATTGGTAGCCAGGTAGTGCCGCCATTGTTGCCAGGTAGTGCCCCATTGTTGCCAGGTATTGCCCCCATCGTTGCCAGGTAGTGTCCCCTGTGTTGCCAGGTAGTGCCCCCGCTGTTGTTAGCCAGGTAGTGCCCCCATTGTTAGCCAGGCAGTGCCCCCATTGTTGCCAGGTAGTGCTCCCATTGTTAGCCAGGTAGTGCCCCCATTGTTAGCTAATGCTCTAAGGAGATGTCACTCACGCTCTCCAACACTACAGGAACACAGACAGGGAGAGACGCTCTCATCCTGTCATCGCTGCTCAGTGAGGTGGAGGTGAGAGGAGAGGAGGGGGAAGGGAGGGAATGAGATGGAGTGCAGGGGGAGCGGTCAGGTCAGAGAATGAGGGGGAGTGCAGCGGCCAGAGAGACACACTGACAGGCCAGAGATAGTGGACGCAGCTCACACTGGAGGCAGCAGCACCAGACAAACACTATCAGATAGCATCTCCCAGCGTCCGGTATTGCTGCTTCCAGTGTGAGCTGCGTCCTCCGGACGATAATGTGCTATGAGATAAGGGCTGACCTGGCGGCTGTAATGTGTTATCCACGTTTGTTCTTCATGATCGTGCTGTCAGGAGCCTCTGACCCTCCGCCGGCAGCAGATCACTCATAAGCAGGACCTCCTGCGTGCGCTGCCCGGCGGGAGATTTTGCTGACTCGCCGGGGGGGACGGGACATGACCCCCATTTGCGGGAGAGTCCCGCCAGAAGCGGGAGACTTGGCATCTATGATATCAATACATGTTGATGTTTTGTTCAACAATAAATGTGAATTATTGTTCATAGAAAAAAAATACCCTAAAAATAAGTCTTAGCTCGTCTTTAGGAGCAGAAATTAATATAAGACACTGTCTTATTTTTGGGGAAACAGGGTAGTACAGTATTTCAACAGTTTTTGTGGGATGACAGTTGTACTACCTTTTGCTGTGCCATTATTATTAATGTTTTATAAGCAAAATTTAAATTATTACT
Organism: Phyllomedusa bahiana; assembly: GCA_025379985.1. Lineage (NCBI taxonomy): Eukaryota > Metazoa > Chordata > Amphibia > Anura > Hylidae > Phyllomedusa > Phyllomedusa bahiana. The sequence goes on along the minus strand of JAODAL010016644.1, from coordinate 55,914 downwards.
TGGGCATTCATTTTTCTTTTTATTCCTAAGCTTTAACTATTTATTGCTTTTTATTCCTAAGCTTTAACAATTTTTATTGCTCTCAGGTAACTTGCAGAAAGACAAGGTTAGTGACATTAATTTACAGTTAGAAGGGTGTTGCCAGACAGAAAATAACATGTAATAAACTTCCGTGTGTACAAAATGCCATGGAGGCAAAGTGCTTTACTTCTTAGGTGAAAATTAACACAAAAAAAAGAAAAACATTCCGGCAATTCTTTCTTTAACCTTTACTCTGGTTCTATTTTTTCTGTCTTGTAATACTATTAAAACTGATAAATATATATTCTCTTCCTTCTCATAGCCATATGCCTGGCTGTTATTGGCTGCAGCAGGAGCATCTGACTTCTAAAAGGCACATACCATTTTCTAATGGCTTAGATGCCATGGTTGCATTGCTCGTGGCAACTAAGTGGTTTAAGAACTCGGGGGTTTTTTTTGGTGACACGTTAGTTTTTCTCTCCTCGCCTTCCCAGAGCCATAACTTTTTTATTTTTCCACCTACATAGACACATGAGGGTTTTGATTTTGAAGGACTAGATGTACTTTCTTATGGTGTTATTCACTATACTATAGTATATACTGGGAAACCGCAAAAAAATTCCAAGTGGGACAAATTGTGAAAAAAAATGTATTTTCGCCATGTTTGCGGGGGTTTTGCTTTTACGGCGTTCAATGTTCGGTAAATATAATGTGTTATCTGTATTCTAAAGGTTGTTACGCAACCGGCAATACCAAACATGTAGGGTTTCCGTTATGTTTTGGTACCGAAAAAAAATTCCAAACATTTTCTATTTTTGAAATTTGCGCCACAGCGCCATTTTGTGCGACCAATAACTTTTTTGTACTAACACCTACGGACGTCAGTGAGGGGGCATTTTTTGCGGGCTGAAGTGTACTTTTTATCGCTAGCAGTTTGGAATGCCTGGGACTTTTTTGATCATTTTTATTACATTTTTTGAGTGACGTAAAATGACCAAAAAACGCAATTTTGGCGTTTGGAATTTTTTTTCTTCTACGGTGTTCAGCTTATGGGATAAATGATGTTATATTTTTATAGATCGGGCTTTTTCGGACGCGGGGATACCAAATATGTGTAACTTTTTTATTTTAATGATTTTATTTGTAAAATGGGGAAAGGGGGGTGATTTGAACTTTTAATACTTTTTTTTTTTGTACTTTAAAACTTTATTTAATTTTTTTTTTTTACTGTAACATTTAGTCCCCCTATGGTGCTTGACCACTAGGGGGCGCGATTGTTAATACAACCTAATGCATTGCCTATGCAATGCATTAGGTTGTACAAAGATGGCGGTTTCCCCACTTCCTGTCTGCGGACGGAAGTGGGGCAAACCGGCCAGGGTAAGTGACGGGAGCCTTCACAAGGCTCCCCACCACCATGCCCGGTCGTGGGATCGGCGCTTATGACCGTACCGATCGGTGCGCGGCACCGATCGGCGTTCATTCAGACGCCGCGGCCATCTTTGGCGCGGTGTCTGATGGGTAAAACAGCGCCAGCGGGCGGAGCCACCTGCCGCCGCTGTTACTGCCTGGTGTTAGCGGCAAATCGCCGCTAACACCCGGCGGCTGTGCGGGGGGGTCGCGGAGCGATCCCCCTGCAAAGCCCCTTAGCGGCCCTGGGACGTACTAATACACCCACGGTCGTGAAGGGGTTAATTACTGAATTAGGAGTCATTTCCGATCCCAGCTGCTGGCAGTAGACGTTTTGGGCGACATGTATGAACAGGGCTATGCCAGATATCTGCCGTCTTTTCAGCCCGATACCCAGCGCAGCCCCATTCATACATTTTCAAATCTCCCGCACGCCATTCTCAGGTGCATTACATAGCACCTGCGGCACTTTGTATATGATTTCGGGGGGCGTGCAGGAGGCGGGGCACACTAGAACCGTAGCAAAGCTACATATTTATAGCTTCGCATCAGCATTTCTAGACGCATTACAGCTGGAACAGGTAAACCACTTTCAAAGTGGTATACCTGATCAGGATTTGTTGGCCAAGCGATAGAATGCGCCTGACTTATGACCCGCTGTGCTATTATTATGTGCATGAAAATTGACGTTCACACACCAAATTTCATGCATGTCGCCCTTTGTGTGTAAAAGAAGCTGGCACCAGCTGGGTATGGAGTGGATTCAGTGAATGAGCTGTTCTATACTCCCTTGCCAACATCATAATGGACAGTTACATCATATGTTGGTAAGGAGTTGTACATGGTGAAGGAATGTAACTACAATAAATTTGGTTATTAAGACAACCATTTATGCAGTTAACTATAATCCAAAATAATATTCTGTAATGGTTGTGATACATAGGGGAGGATTACAGTTTCTGAGGACTTCTGACTGGTTCAAATTAGTTCATAAACTCATTTGCTCATCAAAAATCAAAGCATTCCTATCTCCGGTATGAACCTCAATGTGTAAATTCAAGTTTCTAAACCTACCCCGATGGGGACTGACGAGCTTCTTGTGGATCTGTAAAGGAAATTTGCTAGGCAGTCTCGACACTATATGCTTTTAAATAGAATGAGTTATTAGGCTGCAGCTATATGTAGCAAAGTAGACAATGATAACTTTCCTTTAGTGAATTAGGATGAAGCAGTGATCTTTAGCACCAGCAGCTGAGCTTTGAATAGAATGGCTTCCCAAAATTGCTGTAGTTTATTAATCTTTTGGGTTCCAGATAAGTGTTTTTGCACAGGTTGTAACACAGAGAACTCAGACAATATAAGCCAATGACCCCTTTGCTGATATTTTAATGATCTAATATATTAAGACATCCTGTACAAGCAGAAAATAAACAAAATGTTAAGATTTTAGTTAAAACTATTTTAAAATAATTTACAAAAAATCATTTAGATTAACTTTTTACAGTAAGATAATTTTGTCCACTTGTCAGTCTAATATTGTTTTGAACATTTGTTCTGAACATTCCTAGAATTATTTTGGCAAAGATTTATTATCTAGATGGGAAAGGAAAGCAGAGTACACTAGGGAAATCCACCCAAGTAAAAGAAGTCCATTTTCATTCATTTAGTATTCTCTCGATATGAAGGTTTGGAGTTTGCACACAATATAGAGTGCAGATGTCAAACTTCATAGAATCATGGGCATAACTATAGCCATAGCAAACATAGCGACTGCTATAGCGCACAGAGATTGAGGGGTCCCCACTAAGGTATGAGAACATTCTTCCTTTTTGTAGGCAACAAGTAGTGGTGGCTTTCAGCTCTCCAGCACTACTATGTGGCCTTATTGTTTATACCTTCAATTGTTGCTGCTTTTTTTAGTTTATTGTCATTGCACGGTGGGGCCTATTTCATTTTGCTGTGGGGCTCTGTGAATTCTAGTTACGCACCTGCTGAGAATGTTCATAAATGCCTGAATTCTGCAAAAGCCATGGTTTAGCTTCACTGAATTACAATGGGGCTAAGCCCCTTTTGGATCTTCCAGGCAATCTACAGCAGACATGAGAGTTTTTCTGCAAATTTTTTTAAAAATTGATGGATGATCTGCCAAGTACTAACTTTTCTCATTTGAAATTTACCTAAAATGATACATATTGCCTACAGAAGATGTATACCATATAGTTTGCCATACTGCAGTTGTTAAATGCCGGTCAGATTCTGTTTAAGAATCTGACCGGCATTTTATCGTCTTTTGATGGTTTTGGGGTACAGTTCTGTTAGCGGTTTGCAAATTTGGCCGTCCAACTTTAACCAATGAATAGCACAATCTTCCGCACGAAAAACACGCGGAAGATTGTGCATGCTTTGAGTTTTTCAGAACTCCGGTGGACTGATCATGTGTCTAATTAGCAGGATAGAGCTTGCTTTTCAGTCTTATCTGTCTACTAAGAAAATCTTTAACCATTAGGCTGCGTCCACACAATAAAGGACACAATACTCGTCAGATTCTGATTTCTAAAACCGCGTAGAACGATGAGTATTTAAACAGAATTTTACACAAAAAGGGATTTTTAACCCAGTTTTAGTTTTTGTGTCACATATTTTTGATGTGGCTTTTGGATTTGGTTTTTCATTCATAAAGCACCATTGGGTTTTGGACGCGAATCCGCACCAAAATCTGCACTGACGAACGCAAACAAAGCTTTCTGGTTATTATTCATGCCATACCATTGACTTCAATAATAAATTTTCTGAAATCCGACAGAAGAATGATCATATTCCAAGTTTTTGGATAAAACACTGGTTTTGAAATCTGAGCTCAGAAAATCCGAATTGTGTGGACTACAGCTCGGATTTTCTATTGAAGTTTATGGGGATGGTTTTACTGTTGTTGTTTGACAGTTTTTAAAATTCTAATACGCGTCAAAAACCGACTGGAAATCCTTGCCGTTTAGATGGACACTTAGAGTTACTGATTGAGGAAAAGCCCTTTGCCAACCCCTCCATCAGTAATGTCCTTGTAACAGGCTCAGCTGGGAATAGAAGCTAGCAGAACTGAAATGTCAATCATTGCTGGGGACCAGCCAATAGCCTGCACAGGAAGTGTGAGCCTGAAGAGATTGTATGGAGAACAGGAGCAAGTGCTGCCCTCCTTATTCATGGTTGTCTCGCAGCTAGTTGAGAGTCATTCTGTGTAGTATACTTTGCTTCGTAGGAACATCCTTTAAGTTGGTTTAAATAGATCATTATTCTCCTTCTATTCCTTAAAAGGGAATTAAAATTGATGTGGGAAACTTGCAAATTAAATAATAAATATTTTAACCATTCATCGTTATTGAAATTCTGTACCATTTTTGTTTTAGCTGCTACCTCAGTGATCCATACTGTACAGCTCATGTCCAGGGGATACGACCATTGACGAGAGCTCCTCAGTTGTGGTCAAACATGCTCAAACATCACCTCTCTTTTCAAGCAGCTGCTATCAGTCTCTTCCCTGCCTAGTAATTACACTCACTAGCTCATTGCTGAGAGAGTTTTCAATACCAGGTGCTTTCATTCTACTCCTATCCTCTGTACTCCTTAGTAATTAGTCAAACAGTGCAAATAAATACAAAAGAAAAAAGAAACCCAATCAGGTATGTGCATTGAGGAGAAAAAATCCACGGGGATTTGAACCTAGGACCCCTATGCTGAAAATCAGAAGTGCTAACCACTCAACTACATTGTAGCTACTCACAAACCAGAGTGAACCCACTGTGGAGAAAGGCATGATGATGTCAAGGCTGTTTGGTCACATGATATGCAGTTCAAACAAATTATGCATGTCCCCTTTTTAACACACTGAAACCTGAAGAGGGGACAAACCAGGCATGAAATGACTTTGTGGTAAAACCCCTTTAAATCATTGAAAATCTAACTATTTAATAGGAAAGCATCTATAACGGCATAGTAACATCTGAGAAAGCCTTTATATTCAGTTTAAATGTAAGCTATTTTATGCACTTGTTGTTTTCCATTTCAGTCATCTACGGTGCCATTATCAATATTAGAATATGCCTCTCCTTAAATATTCTCGGGAATAACAACTTTTCAGCCAAGAAAATCATGTGCTTACAAATAACAACATAGTGTGTGCCTACCAAACAGAATGAAAACATTGACATAATAGATCAAATTTGCTCGGAGTTCTGAAATGTTCAGATACTGGTCAGGCAAGGGGTGCTTGATGTTTATGTTGCTTCTCTTTTGACTTTAGTAGGATGTTGCTGGTCTCTTTTAAGCTAGAATGTAGATGAATTCACATGCTCTGAGAACATCAGAGAAATCTTAGATTTGGCTTCCAGGATTTTATTTTATATGCACTAGGCTTACAAGCTTGGATTTTGTATGCACTAATAGTGTTGGCAATACAGAATAGGTCTGAGACACCTGGCTAACATCTAGTCACAGCAATTCGTGGGTATAAAATGTAGGTACCTGCTGTATTATTCAAATTAAATGAATATTAAACCTTGAAATTTTTTTTAACAGTAAACAAGATATATGTTTGACAGCATATACATGACCTTAGGTGGCCCTGGAAAAAAATCTGTAGGTGGCCTCATATTAGGTGGGCCAGAATTGGCAGCAACATGGGCCAACAAATGTAGATAGAGTTCAGCAAAGCATCAGATGTAGATGACCTCATGTTAGGTGGGCCAGAATTGGCAGCAACATGGACCAACACAAATAGGTAGGGGTCATCAAAGCATCAACCCACTCACTCCCCGCTCTCCAGGTTGTGTGCATATTCCAAAGTGCTGCCTAAAAAGTGTCATGAAAACAATGCTGCACTATGCATTTGAAGAGAGAAGAGAATCTTATTTTCCTCACTATACAGCAATCTAATTTTCTTTAGGGAGTGGGGGTTGTACTTTTAGCCATGGATACACCTACCAAACTTAGAGACTTGAATGAGGGACAAAAGGAAGCCACATGGTTAGTGCCACTGTCTCAAGTCCTTGAGCAAGTTGCAGCACACCTCACGGAGTCCTCCTAAGTTGCAGCACACCTCATAGAGTCCTCCTTGGTTATAGACAAATCTACTCTCAAGAAAGATTAGTGTGACCGTGCTTTTGCAAAGAACTTTCAGAAGATATGTTATAAAGATAAATGAAATAAGAAAAGGCTGTAGAAGCATTGCTGAATGTGGACATCACTTCAAAAGCACAATAGACAATCCTGAAACATGTGAGAAAGAGCTCAAGGGTAACAGCAAGATACAATACCTACAAGACACTGCACAAACTGCAGAAATCTCTGTTCATGTATCCAATATTACAAAAATCCTGAACAGGAATGGTGCTCATGACAGGATGCCATGAAGGACATTCGACTGTTCAAAAATAACATTGCTTGCCCGTCTTAAAGGGATTGTCTCATCTTAAAGTTTCATAGAATGCATGAATGAAATAATGCTGCTTTGCTCTGTCACTTCCTGGTCAAGCTGTCTATAATTAGCATATGTGCTCAGTGTATTCAGACTTCTCTGTTTATTATGTTTCTTAGTCTAGATTAGCTAAATTACCTTCTATCAGGACAGGAGAAGCTGCTGAGCTAATGTAAACAGTAGAGTAATTAGTCTTTTGTCTGAAAGATCAGATAAAAACATGCTCTCACTGTCCTGAGTTCTGTGCTGCAGTGACCTGTGTGATGACTTCAATCCCTGCTATCAGGTAGAACAAACAGCAGGGGAGAAAAGAGTACACAGGTCAGTCACTAGGGGAACCAGAGAGAGCACAGAAGGTGATAAAATCATTTGTAGCTCCTTAACAAAAAAAGATGAACAACGCAATATATTTGGAAAACGTCTTCATTTAGTGTTCCCTACATTTTGAAAGCTAGGAAAGCTTTGTAGCGAGACAACCTCTTTAAGTCTTCCTTCCACTTCTGGAAAAATGTTCTATGAGACAAAAGTGGAACTTTTTAGCTCAAGTTTCCAACATTATGCAGAAAAAAAACATCACAAACCTATCCCTGCTGTGAAGTATAGTGGAGGAAGCACTGTGGTAAGTGACTGCTCTGCTGTCTCAGAGCCTACATGTCCTGTGATCAATAAAGAAGTCAATGGCCCCATCTGTTATATCTATCAGGATACTTCAGGAGTTTGATGTGAATGGGTCCTTTCCCTGTTGGAGTGATGATGACCCTGTCCCTTCCAAGTAAAATCTGGACTCTTTTTTTTCACACTTTTCAAAAGTGTTAAGAAGTAAATCAAATTTGAACGAAACTATGGAATGCCCGAAAATGTGTGACTTTTTTTTTTTTTTTTTTTTTTTTTTTCAACTTGTTTTTATTGATTTTCGACAAATAGATCAAATTAAGCATACTCAGTACAGTATAGTTTCTTACACGACGATTTGTTTGCAAACAATAAACATCTGTCGATCCTTTTCCATTACTGTCATATGTTATTAGAGTTGTTAAGGTAACTTTAATGACTATTTGTCCAATTATTTTTAACCTGTTTTAAGACTAACTCAAAACTCAGAACTAGCGCTCCTGACTTTCACCATGTCTCTTTCTCTCCGTCACCCCTGCTCCTGATTGAAATTTCCCTTCCACTACCAGCCAATTGGCCAGAAGTGGTTGGGGTGATGGTAGGGTAAAAGAGGGTTTATGTTGTGGCACAACCTTAGGGAGAGTGTTTTGTGCTTATTCACCTCGTATGTATTCCTAGAGTATATCAGAAACACACACCTTCCCATCACGTGGTGAACATTGGTCCCAGTGGCGTTGGGCCCAGGGTTGGTGTGTCTGGTGTGTTGGCGTGGTCTGAGAGGCGCAGAGGTTCATGTCCCTCTAACTGTTGTTAAAGATACCGTTCTGTGGTTTCCAAAAACAGTTCCTAAAAGATCTTTTTGGTGGAGGGTGGTAGTTTGTCTATTATTTTACCCCAGATTTCAAAGAATCTCTGTACTTTCCTTTCCTTACGTTGCATTGTGTCCACCCAGTCCATTTTCAGAACAAACATACATTTCTCTAGGAATAATTCCATTGTGGGGCACGCGGGGCTGGACCCAAAGCTGTAAAATAGATTTTCTTGCGATAGCTGCGATGATGTGGAGGAGTCTCATTTCCGAGGTAAGGTATGTTTCCTCGTTGCCTAGTGAGCTGAATAGAGCCCAGGGGGCTGAGATTGTAAATTCAGGTTGCACAGTCTGCTTGACGAAATCAGCGATTTTGGCCCAGAATGATCTTATTACCCTGCAATCCCATAGGCAGTGAAAAAGATCCGCTGCCGGTGCTTTACACTTGAAGCAATTATTTGAGTCATATATTCCCATCTGATGTCCCCTCACTGGTGTTAAATAAGCATTGTGCATAATTTTAGGTGTCTTTTTCAGTGTATCTTGCAACCGGGAGAAGTTTATATGCGTTTTTGGGTAGCGTTGAGGATGATTTCTGTTGTTAAACTGGGATCAGCTCTCTCCCATTTGGCTAGTTGTGTATTGGATTTGGTGTAGTCTAGTTCTTCCGAGAGAAACCTGTAAATATTTGAGAGGAGGGCCCGGCGTGTAGGAGGATGTATCAATACCTTATCAAATTGTGAATCCCATTCTCTATTGGGTATCCGGTCCATCACCTTGGACACATAGCTATAAACTTGCAAATAATTAAAAAAGGGAATGGGGATATCTGGAAAGGCTTCAGCTAGGGACAAGAATGTATGCGGGGTTTTCGTAGTTCTGTCTACAAATTGTTTTATATATTTCAACCCTGCTTCATGCCATCTTTTGAACATCCTATGTGGGTGTCCTTGCTGGAAGCTCGGGTTTTTTATGAGTGTGATATGTGGGGAGTGGGAGGGGGAAAGTCCTCTGTGAGATCTAATTTTTTGCCATGCCCGCCAAATTGGCATTACCAGCATGTTATCTCGAGTCTCTAGTGGGAGTGACGCATACGGCGTGTGTAGAAAATTCCCTAGTGACATAGTGGGTAGGAGTGCTTCGTCCAATGTGGGGAGTGTGAAGACATTGGTGTATTGGAACCAGTCAGGGATGCATCTCCCCAGGGCTGCTAGGTTATAGAGTTTAATGTTGGGGAAGCCTATGCCACCGTTCAATTTGTGTTGTTGTAGTATGTGAAATGGTATTCGTGCTCTTTTTCCGCCCCAAATGAACCCACGGAAGTTTTTGTTTATTAGTTTTTCCTCTTTGGATTTAAGATAAATCGGTAGCATCTGAAAAAGATACAGGAGGCGCGGTATTTCTACCATTTTTAATAGGTTTGGGCCCTCCCCAAGAAGGATAAGGGAAGTTGTTTCCATGAGTTCAAAGTGCGGCCGAGAGCTGATATATAAGTTTCCATATTATGTGCGTAAATTTTAGTTAATTGGCGAGGAATGAGAACACCTAGGTATTTCAGGGATACCGATTGCCACTTCACTTGATAGGGTGAAGACCATAATGGCCTAGAGGGGCCTCGCAATAATAAGCCCTCGCTCTTGTCTATATTAATAGTCTAGCCCGAGATATGCCCTCCTCTTTGTATCTCTTCTAGCAAGCTGGTCAAATTTTCCTTTGGGTTGGAAATCAGTAGTAGAATATCATCCGAATAAGCGATTACTTTCAATTCTTTGGTTCCATAGCGAATTCCCGGGAATTTTGGAGATTGGGAGATGTGGTATAATAGGGGGTCTAAGGATAAATTAAATAAAATGGGTGATAGGGGGCACCCCTGCTTGGTTCCTCTAAATAAATCTATAAATGGGGACGGTTGGCCATTTAGTATTAGGGAGGTTGTCGCGTTTGAGTGTAAAGTGTCCAGGAAATGAAGAAATTGGTCTCCAAATCCCCTCCGTACCAGGGTGTCTCTCAGGAATGGCCATGCAACTTTATCAAATGCCTTTTCGGCGTCCAGGCTGAGCAGCATAGCCACCGGATGTTCTGGTTGTTGTGCTGCCATTATGGCCGTTGCAGCCACCCTAATATTTCGAGTAGAATGTCTATCAGACACGAAGCCAGCCTGGTAGGGATGGATTATCTGGGGGAGGAACCTTTGGATTCTGTTGGCTATGATTTTTGTCAATATCTTATAGTCTTGATTTAAAAGCGAGATTGGTCTATATGAGGAAACATTTAAGGGGTCTTTGTCTGGTTTCAACAGAAGAATTGTTTTGGAGTCAAAAAAAGAGTCCACCGTTGACGAATTTTTGTATATTTCGTTAAGAAGTTTTGTTAACCAGGGTGTTATGTCTGGGGCTAGCATTTTGTAATATTCTGCCGCAAAACCATCCGGGCCCGCTGTTTTCCCCGTTGGTGAAGAGGAAATTGCGGTCTGAACCTCCTCGTCAGTGATTAGATTGTCTAAGGTGCCCCGGTGCTCATCCGAGATACCCGGGATAGCCACCCCCCCTAGGAATGCATTTGCCTCTCTCGAGTCATAGGGTGTTGCTCTATAAAGATCCTCCTCGTATGCTACGAATGTTTCCATTATGGCATTTGGGTCTCTTAGTATTTCTCCCGTGTGTGTACATCTTATCGCAGAGATGGGTGGCTTGGATTTCCATGGCCTAGTCATCCCAGCAAGTAGGCTGCCCTGCCTGTTCCCCCACCTGTAGAATCTGTGCTGTACCTCTCTGATTTTCCGCTTGGTGTGGCCCTGAAAGAAAGTGTCTAAGAGTTGTTGAGCTTCAAGGAATTCCTGTCTTTTTGTTTCTAATGAAGTCTCGGAGTATTCTCTCTGCGCTTTTCTAAGTGAGGCATGGAGTTTTTGAAAGCGTGAGGACTGTATTTTTCGTAGTTGGCTTGTGTAGTTTATAATAGTACCTCGAATTACCGCTTTGGATGCCATCCACAGCAGTGTGGGGTCATCCTGGTGGGCACGGTTATCGGATAAGAATTGTTTCCATTGAATCGTTAGGTAGTTTTTAAAATCTTCAGAGTTGTACAGATATTTAGGGAAAGACCATGTATATGATCCTCCCTTCTTTCTGCCATATTGTATTTCTAGTGTTATTGGGGCATGATCAGAGATCACAATGGGTAGGATATCTGCCGTTGTTATATCTGAGTACAGGGCGGTGGAGGTTAAGAAAAAATCTATACGGGAAAAAGTGTGGTGGACTTGGGAGAAAAATGTGTATGATCTATCTGTCGGGTTAACCGCTCTCCAGTGGTCGTATAGATCTAGTGTATCCATCAAATTTGTAAATGAGGGGTGAGCTGTGTGTTCCTGCAGATGTGAATTTGATCTGTCCAAAGATGGGATTTGGGCTAGGTTAAAATCCCCTGCAATAATTAGATTTGGGGAGTTACGCTGAAGTAAGAAGGTTAACAGATACGCGTAGAATGCGTCGTTTGGAGAGTTGGGGGCGTATACATTCAGTATAGTGTATATTTTATCAGCAATTGCGACTTTCAGGTACACGAATCTGCCTTCCTCATCTATGAACTGTTCCTGAATCTCCTGAACTATCCCGTTACGAAAGTAAACCGCCACCCCCCTTTTCTTTGAGGAGTGGTTAGCCACCACCGGGGAGTCCAGCCAGCGCGCCCGAATGGGGATGTAATCATTAAGCTTCCAGTGTGTTTCCTGAAGGCAGATTACATCCGCCCCCAGACGTTTTATGTGATGGAGGACTTTTTTCCTTTTGATGGGTGAATTAAGGCCCGCCACGTTCCAGGATATGACTTTAAATGTAGAATTTGTGAATAAACCCTCTTTATCTATGATTGTCTGAGATGTACTCATCCTGGATCTTGTAATGTGGCGGTGGTTGGTGGAGTATTATACTCGAAAAGAGGGCCCTGGGCGTCCCAGCGAGCGCCCTGACCCTCTAAGTGGGGTGAGAGAGAGTGGCAGAAAACCCACGGTCTGGAGGAGCTGGCCAGACCGTTTCGAGGTGATAATTGTGTATAAACAATAATGCAATACATAATAACCAAAACAACGGTAATTTGTAACATTCTAAAGAGCAGAGTTATCAACATCTCTATTAACTAACCCATGTGACCTTAGATCAGAACGTTTCTAAGCAAGTTTTGGTATAAAGACCCCCTATGTTTATTAGAGGGTGTCCATCTTTAACCTACAGAATGACCCCGCGTCTCTCCTTGTGACCTCCGTCGCCAGGCTAGTTCACCTCCTCTCCCCGCAGGAAACGTCTTGAAGCCGATTCAGGAGAATCGTAGGTGCTATGTTGGCCATTTTCAAGCACGCGTAACCTGGCCGGGTATAGTAGCTGAAATTTATACTTATTTTCGTGGAGGAATTTACAGACGGGTTGGAAAGCTTTTCGCTTCATTGACACTTGGTTTGAAAAGTCCTGGAATATCAGAATTTTCTCTCCTCTTACTATCACGTTTCTCTTTTGTCTGTAGGCTTTTAATACTAGCTCTTTCACTGTCCAGTTATGGAAACGAGCTATCACAGCTCTCGGTTTGGTATCTCTCTCCCTTCTGATTCCCAGCCTGTGGACTCTCTCGATTTGCAGAGGATCTTGCGAAATGGACAGATCTAGTGCCGTGGTCACGTCTTTTATGATAAAATTTGCCAGGTTTTCGGCCGTGACAGTCTCTGGGACTCCTATGAACCTTAAATTGTTTCTGCGCTCCCTGTTTTCTAGGTCTTCCATTTTAGCGTCCAAGGCAGCGATCAGAGATTGGTGTGTGGTTGTCATGGTGTCTAGCCGGGTTACTTCTTCCTCTGCTGACACTGTCCTCGTCTCAAGGTCTGCAATTTTTTGAGCGTTGGAAGTGATCTGCGCCAGAGCTGCATTGACTGAGGCCTGTATCAGGTCGATACGCCTATCCAGGACGGGTAGTAGTAGTTTCGATACCTCTTGAGCTAGGGATGCTGCGGTTTCCGTAGCTTGTGAGGTGGAAGGCACGTCTTCTGTTTGAGTTGAGCTAGTGATTGTCGTTTGGCCTTTGTTTTTCTTTGGAGATTGGGTAGGTGCCATAGTTGAAGCAAGATGTTTAGCTTGTTTGGCCCTCTGTTTGTTGTGTGGGGTAGGTGGGGGCGAGGGATCCTTCCCTCTCGGGGAATTGTTGGATATTGATGAGCGGGTAATTCTGTGTGCCGGGAGTTTGTGAAAGAATTTGTCCATACTCCACCCAACAGGTACCAGTAGTGCTGATGTCTAGAGTCCTTTCCAGGAGAGACGCAATGGGTCGTACGTTACAAGAGAGGGGGGTCTCGGTATGTTTCACTACCTAGATCACATGGGTATTTTTGAGTTATGATTACATTTTCTGTGGGTGTGCCTTAGCTTCCAAGCCCTCCCTATCCCACTAGGAGGGAGAAGTTTGTTAGCAGAGTAAGATTGAAGGCAGAAAAAGATATAAGGCGAGCAGCCGAGTGTTATAGGTACTATTGACAGATAGAAATTACGTATTTTATTAGAAATTCAATTATGAGACTATGGCTGTTGAGTGGGTTGTTGAGTATATTATGTTATGTGTCTTCAGCTGTAAATTGAAGAATATCAGTTGTTCTGTTCCTTAGGATAGAATGCAGGAAGTCTGGTTAAGGGTATTAATCTGCTTCCACAAGGGGGGAGTCGGCTCTGTATTGAGTGATGTGGACAATAAGGGGACGATTAGTCACCCCTGAGATATTGAAGTGGTGTTTGTCCCAACAGGGTCGCGTTCTATATGTGGGTCAGTAAATAAAAAAAAAAAAAAAAAAAAAAAAAAAAAAACCTTGAAAAGGTATGGTGCGACTGCAGTTATAGTTGCTCAGAAGTGTTATGGTGCCCTCTTGTGGGAATTAGTGAAACTAATTTCGAGGTGAGATGTATGAGGGGGGGTAGATTGAAATAGAGACAGTCAAGAAAGCAGAATTGAGTTCGCAATATTACAAAATATCCTGTCTGATTCTGTACTCACAGACCCCGATCACAGTTGCAAAGTTATAGTTAGGAGTTCTGCGCAAAACTTTCCTGGTTATTGTTGGGGAAGAGGAGGACTTTCTCCGTTGTGAGGTGAACTTGTGTGTGGTTGCTTAGTGGGTAACCGGGATTTAGCCGCTCCGGTGATCCGGCCCAGCAGGGAGTGCAGATTTATGTTATCCCTTAACCGGTGTAGCCAGGTGTTGCGGTCAGCCTGTTTACTGGGCACCTCTGGGCGCTATGCGTGTGTTTACACGAAGATGGTTTGTTGGTTAAATTTAAATTGATTGTTTCAGTGCAAATGTGATCTCCCTGTGAGTTTCTGGGGTTTCTCAATTACTTCAGTACCTGCTTGCAGCCTTGTGCCCGCTACTTGCTGCGGTCTGGGAACTGTCCTCCGGTGTATGCCCTGTCGGGTTTGCAGGGGTTATAAGATTACTCACAGTTGTGTATATTGGAGGCCTGGGGAAGACCAGTGCCCCGGCCACGATATTTAGTCTCGCCGCCGTCCTTCTTCGGGTAGTCGCTGTGGCGTCCCCCGTCACTGACCCGGTGCAGGCTTGCAAGATGGCGCGGGTCTCCCGCGCGCGGGAAGGGAACCTCGCGGCTCGACGGGGCCTTTCGCGTACCTGTTGCCTCGTAGACTGGTCTAACGCTCGGACGGCCGTGTCCGGGCCATGTACCAGGTGTGATGGTCAGGCTCACCGATGGATCCGCAGGCGTGCCACTGACTCCTCTTCAGTTCGCGGCGGCCGTGATGAGTCTTGCTGCGGTGCGTTTCGCCTCCCGCCACCCTATGGGTCGTACGGGGAGCTTCTTCTTGGGTGTCTCTGAGGGGTCTCTATGACTCCGCCGGCGTGGAGGTTTTGAGAAACCTGGGGCGCTATGCGTCTGTCTGCAGGCTTCTCGGCCTAGCGATGCAGCGTCTCGAGGCAGGTCCGGCAGCGGGTAGCAAATCGCGCTACTTGGTGCCTCCGGGTAATAAATATAAGGCTCTCTGCACCAGGGAATCTTCAGGGAACACTTCCCCAGATGGTGGGTGAAGTTTCCCCCTGGGATGTTGAGGATATTTGCTTGGTTCTTCTGGTATCCAGCAGAGAGCTCCTAAGATGCGGCCGTTCCTGACGCCCCGCCCCCGGAAGTCCCGAAAATGTGTGACTTTTGACACAAAAGTGAAGTAAGGCTGTTAATACATTTTCCCATGAAGTTTTCCTCCATGCATAATTTGATCTTCTGACATGTGGGGCCACATGTATGAAAATTGTCTAGGTCTAAAACTCACTTTTTTATCCATAGCAACCAATCATAGCACCTCTCTCATTTCATATAGTGCTCTTAAGAAATGAGAGAGGTGCTATGATTGGTTGCTATGGATAAAAAAGTGAATTTTAGACCTAGACAGTTTTCATACATGTGGCCCATGAAGTCTAGGCAGTAAATCTTTATCAGATATGTCCTGGTTATTATTTTAATTCAGTTTGAATTATTCAAAAGCTTTTTTTAACATTGAGAAACTGTGTGGAAAAAGTGATGTTACAGTAGATCATTGCAACTTGCTACTACCCAGAAGAGCAGAAGCCCTAGGCAGTATGTTTTTGTGGTAAAGCTGGTTTTCAGACCTGTCTGAGCCATGTAAATTCTGTAAATATTCCTCCTCATTTCATTACTAGACTTGTTTTGTGAATACACAATAGCAGCTGATTAGAACACACTCTCCAAATAAATTGGTGTAATTTTGCTTGGATCAAACAATGTAAACCACACCTTATAAACCTTCATCTTGTAGAAAAATGTGTACAAAATGCTTGCTAAAGCATAGCACTAACTTATTTCAATTCATTCTCAAATCTCATCCTAAGGCCTCGTTCACACGGCTTATTTCGGACGGATTTGCCGACGGATTGACGATCGTCAATCCGTCGGCAAATCCGTCCAAAATAAGTCACAGCCTATTTTCTATTGATTTCAATAGAAAATACGGCGCGTCGTTCACACGACGCAAAACTCCGTTCCGGATTGCCGCCGCGGATTGACGACGGCAATCCGGACGGAAAAACAATTGACATGTCAATTATTTCCGGACGGATTCACCACCTACAATGATTGTAGATGGTGAATCCGTCGGGAAATCAGTTACAAATACGTGCCACACTTAGTGGCACTTATTTGCAACTGATTTTCAACTGATTTCAGAACGTATTTACATCGGAAATCCGTTGTAAATACGTTCTGAAATAAGCCGTGTGAACGAGGCCTAACAGTACCAAACAGAATACTACTGTAGAAACTAGCCATGAAAACTAGTGAAAACTGTCATGTTCATTTTTCCCTCCTCGCCTTCCCAGAGCCATAACTTTTTTATTTTCCATCTACCTAGACATGTGTGGGTGTTTATTTTGTGGGACAAGATGTACCGTACTTTCTAATGGTGTTATTCACTGTACTATAGAATATACTGGGAAACCGCAAAAAAATTCCAAGTGGAACAAAATGTGAGAAAAAACGCACTCGTGCCATGTTTGCGGGGTTTATTTTAGCATGTTCACTCTCTGGTATAAATTATGGGATATCTGTATTCTGGAGGTTGATATGATTCCAGCAACACTAAATATGTAGGGTTTTTGTTATGTTTTGGTACCATAAAAAAATTCCAAACATTTTAGATTTTTGGAATTTGCACCGCAGCACCATTTTCTGCGTCATATAACTTTTTTGTGCTAACACTAACAGGCTTGAGTGAGGGGGCATTTTTTGCAGGCTGAAGTGTGTTTTTAATTAGTACCAGTTTGGAATACATGCAACTTTTTTGATCAAATTTATTCCAATTTTTAGAGAACATAAAATTACCAAAAAACGCAATTTTGGCGTTTGGAATTTATCTTTTACAGTGTTCAGTGTATGGGAAAAATTACATTGTATTTCAATAGATTGGACTTTTTTGGACGCGGCGATACCAAATATGTGTTACTTTTTTATTTTTTTTATTTGTAAAATGGCAAAAGGGGGTGATTTGAATGTTTAATATATATTTTTTTACACATTTAAAACATTTTTTTTATTTACTTTGAGTCCTCTTAGGGTGCTTCACCACAAGGGGGTTTGATCGTATCTACAACCTAATGCAATGTATAGACAATGAGTTATGATATACCAATATGGCGGTTTCACTACTTCCTGTCTGAGGCAGGAAGTATTAAAACTGACAACATGACAGCACTGGAAGCCTCTACAAGGCTCATTCTTATTTCTCATTCATTTAGACACGGCAGCCATGTTTGCTGTGGCGTCTAAGGGGTTAAACAGTGCGGGATGGTGGCGGCTGCGATCCCGCTATGAAGCCCCTTAGCAACTCTAGGACGTACTCATGCGTCTAGGGTCGCTAAGGGATTACAGAGTTTGTCTCATCCCTCTGGAACTTCTCACCTTGCCAACCAGTATACTCTGTACTGATGAGAGACAACACCCTGAAACAGCTGTCTACAGATGAACATCTATTTGGCACTTATCCCATTTACATACTCAGTGAGTCGGATGTTAATTGGGGAACACTACAACAGGTGGTGCTACAAAATTCCTAGCTCATGGCGGTGACTAATGGTGTATAAGTATCCACACACCAACATGGTGCACTTTCCTAATGTCGAACGTTACCCCTTTTGAGCGTTTCAAATCAGACTTTCCCTAGCAATCCCCTTCCCCCAATGCCGCCATTGCAAACAGTCGATTCTACCAGAAATAGCAGCAGCCAGCCATTTCTCCAGCTACAGTATGTAATACATGGATGCCCCAAGTCCACCAGAGCTAGTGGCCCTCCGTTAAAGGATCTGGTGAAGGATTTCCTTCTGTGCAGGGGTGTAGCTATAAGGGGTGCAGTGGTAGCAGTCGCTATCTGGCCCTGCAGCCTGAGGGTGCACCAAAAGCCCTTCTACCTCACAAGAAGACACCAGTATTATAAATTGCGCATGGTAACTGGGGGGCTATTTCACTTTTTGAACTAGGGTCCAAGAGCTTGAAGTTACACCTCTGCTTCTGTGATGTCAATATGCCTTAAGAAAGTATTTGTACATAGGTTATCTTGATGAAATAACCCCTGTATTATATGGTAGCTTCCTGAGAGGAAATGGTGACTGAAATAAAGCGGGATTATCTGGTACTTAGAACTGAAGAACAGGTTTATCTGAAATGACTATCGCATATTAATAAAAGACTAGGCCTAGTGTTGTGGTTAGTGCAGGTAATAGCACTCCAGCAATCAGTCTTTTATTACATTATTAATATTATTATTATTATTATTATTATTATTATTATTATTATCATTTATTTTGGAGCGCCCTTGATTCCAGGGCGCTGTACATTTCAGGCGGGTACATAAATAACATTGGTCAAACAATTACAAAGTGACAATAAGTGACTAACAACTGGTACAGTTGGAAAGAGGTCCCTGCCCGCGAGGGCTTACAATCTACAGGTCCTTTTGTCATATGAAAAAAGTTTAGATAACCTCTTCACAGTTAAAGAAAATAAAATATTTAGTGCCTGTAAGTGTTTAAGTCATTCACTTTTCACAGATTGGTAAAATTCTCATCAGCGACTATTATGGTCACCATTATAGATCCCACAAGATTTGGTACTGAGTTCTTCCAGACCCTACGTTGTAGAAAAGATACTTTGCTAATTATGGATTTTACGTGGACATCAGGCGCCATGCATGAAATTTGGCGTTAACACGCCAAATTTCATGCACATAATAATGGCATAGAATGTGCCTGATTTATGAACCTGCTCTACAACGGGTCATAAATCAGGCGCATTCTAGCGCTCGGGTAACATTTCTGGCTCAGGTAAACCACTTTGAAAGTTGTATACCTGTTCCAGCAGTAATGTGCCTGGAAATGCTGTAGCGAAGCGATAAATATGTAGCTTCAATCTGGTTCTAGTGCGCCCCACCTCCCGAGAATGTATGAACGGAGCTGCGCCTGATATAGTTATATAGTTACATAGTTTGTAAGGCCGAAAAAAGACAATATGTCCATCCAGTTCAGCCTATTTTGCTAAAGTGTTGCTAAAGTGTTGATCCAGAGGAAGGCAAAAAACCCCAATGAGGTAGAATAGTCCTCATTTGAGGGAAAAAATTCCTTCCCAACTCCAATCTGGCAATCGGAAAAATCCCTGGATCAACGACCCCTCTCCAGAATCCTAGTCAATCAAAGTTCCTCTCGCAGAAAGTTCCACAGTCTCACTGCTGTGTTTATGTAGAAACTTTCGTTCCTCAAGACGTAGAGGATCCCCCCTTGTTTTTGATACAATCCTGGGTATAAATAAATCTTGAAAGAGATCTCTATATTGACCTTTGATGTATTGAAACATATTTATTATGCCTACCCGAAGCCGTCTTTTCTCTAAACTAAATAACCCTAATCTTGCTAATGTTTCTGAGTTTTGCAGTCCACCCAGTCCTTTTATTATTTTTGTTGCCCACTTTTGTACCTGTTCAAGCTCTACAATGTCTTTCCTGTGCACTGGTGCCCAAACCTGTACCAATATTCCATGTGTGGTCTAAAGAGTGACTTTTATAATGGGCGAATAATGTTCTCTTCATGTGCATCTATGTCCCTTTTAATAAACCCTTAATCCTATTTGCCTTGGCAGCTGCTGCCTGCCACTGGCTGCTACAATTAAGTTTACTGTCCACCAGGATTCCCAAGTCCTTCTCCATGTCACTATTATCCAGCGTTTTTCCATTTAAAATGTAATCATGTAATGGATTTTTCCTCCTCATTTGCATAACCTTGCATTTATCTGTGTTAAACCTCAACTGCCATTTCTCTGCCCAGGCCTCCAACTTATCCACATCCCTTTGTAATAATACATTGTCCTCTATAGTTATCGATATTCTACTGTGCAATCCTTGTGTAAGATCGTTAATGAAAATTTTAAAGAAGATAGGGCCCAATACTGACCACTGTAGTACCCCACTAGTTACAGGGATCCAGTCTGAGTATGCACCGCTAATTACCACCCTTTGTTTTCTATCTCTGAGCCAGTTGCTTACCCACTTGCACACATTTTCCCCCAGTCCAAGCATTCTCATTTTACTTACCAACCTTTTATGTGGCACAGTATCAAATGCTTTAGAAAAATCTAGATATATGACATCCAATGCTTCACCCCGATCCAGTCTAGAACTAACCTCCTCATAGAAGCTGATGAGATTAGTTTGACAAGACCGATCCTTCATAAACCCATGCTGGAACGGCATTATACATTTATTTTCAGTGAGATACTCCAGGATAGCATCTCTAAGAAAACCTTCAAACATTTTACCCACAACAGAGGTTAAGCTTACCGGCCTATAGTTTCCAGGATCACTTTTTGACCCCTTTTTGAATATTCCCACCACATTTGCTATTTGCCAATCCTTTGGGACATACCCCATTATTAGACAGTCCATAAATAATAAGAATAGAGGCCTATCTATGACATTACTTAACTCCCTTAGGACACACGAGTGTATACCATCAGGACCTGGGGAATTGTCTATTTTAATCTTTTAAGATGGCGCTGCACTTCTTCCTGGGTTAGACAAGAAATATTTAACTCCTTAACTACCGCCCACTGTCTTTTAACGGCAGGCATTTCAGGTCGTTCGTCTGCAGCGACGTCTTTTGACGTCGCTGCAGACACCGGAGTTTGCGGCGCCCGGCGCCGCAATTGCGCTGGGGTCGGGGCTGTACTACACAGCCCCGATCCCAGAGCATCTCCTGCAGGCACCGGGGAGCGGAGGAAACCTCCGCAACCCGATGCTTTAACCCTTTGATTGCGGCGGTGCGTTACCGCAGCGCAATCAAAGGGTTTTCCCTGCTCTGTCGGGTGATCGGAACACCCGGTCACCCGACAGAGCTCAGGGAATGGCTGCACAGTCAGCTCTGGGGACCTAGCGTGGCCCCAGAGCTGTCTGTGTATGAAGCCAGTGATTAGGACGCACTGTGTGCTGTCCGAATCACTGCCTGTGTCAGATTGACACAGATTACAATGTATTAGCACATATGAATATGCTAATACATTACTAAGTGTGAAAAAAAAATTAAAAAAATGTTAAACAGTACTCCCTTCATGGGAGTAAAAAAAAGGTACAAAAAAACCCCATAAAAAGTGTAAAAAAAAAGAATAAAAAAATAAATAAAATAAAAATAAATATTTAATAAAAAATAATTGTGCATAAATTACACGCACAAAAAAACCTACACATATTTGGTATCCACACGGCCGTAATAACCTGTAGAATTAATCTAACAAGTTATTAAGTATGAAATGTGAATGGTGTAAAAAAAAAATAAAAAAACATTTTTTTTTTAAATAAAAAAAAATACTGCAATTATTTATAAGTGAACTTATACTATTCCCCCATTAAGTACAACTTGTCTCAAATAAAACAAGGCCTCATACAACTGCGTCATTCAAAAAATAAAAAAGTTACAACTGTTGAAACGCAAAGAGGCAAAAACTAAAAAAATGTTCTGGTCATTAACTACTTTTCAGGCGTCCGGCTTAAGGGGTTAAGTTGGAGTTTACCTCATCCCTCTGCTCATCAACAGAAAGGTCATCCTCCTCGGTAAATACAGTGAAGAAAAAATTGTTTAATAGGTTTGCTTTTTTTTCATCACGTTCTATGGTCTTTCCCTCATTACTTTTCAAAAGCCCAACATTTTCTGTTTTAATCTTTTTACTATTTATATAATTAAAAAATATTTTGGGGTTACTTTTACTTTCTATAGCAATATGTCTTTCTGTCTCCAGCTTTGCTGCCTTTATCATTTTTTTACATATTTTATTTTTATATCGGGCTGAAAAGACGCCAGATATCTGACGCAGCCCCGTTCATACATGTCGCCCATCATGTTTTAATTGGAACCTAATAAATGTCACAGTTTTAATATAATATTTTTCAGCGTGGTGCTGGATTTGAATAAGAATTTTTTTTCCAGACCCTGCATGTTACTACACAATAACAAACACAATTTTAAGTCCAGAGATGCTCAACAGGTTGAGCCCACAAAAGTAAAGGCTCCCTCTCATAATAAATACCCTCTCCTACAGCATCGGCATAACATACAGAAAATTGGAGAGTAAATGGCATAAAAGGTATCAAATTTTATTTAACAATCCATTAAAATAAAAAAAGACAGAATGAAAAAGTGCCTTGAGGAAGCAATCATTGCGAAACGCGCGTCGGGGCGCAGGTCTTAACTACCTATAGGACTAACCAGACTGAGGTATATCCTTATCACACTGCAACTTACTTTTGAGTTACTCTGATACTATAATAACAACTATGCTTATTTAATTGCATGGAGCACTTTGAAATAAAGTGCATTTAAGAGAGTACTCTACTTACCTTTACTCATCTGGGTTTGTCCTATTATTACAATTCCATCTTGATAATTATACTATGTTCTTTTTAAGCCTGCTTTTGTTTAGATTCTTTTGTAAGCACTTTTTCATTCTGTCTCTTTGTATTTTAATGGATTGTTAAATAAAATTTGATACCTTTTATGGCATTTACTCTAAAATTTTCTGTATGTTATGCCGATGTTACTACACAACAAGGCACATTTACTTTGATTTTTTTTTCAAGAGTGTGAATAAGGTGTAATGACAGCCATATAAGTTGTCACCAAGCTTTACTAAATCTCAATACAAATAGGACAATTTAAGAACTTAGGGCGACATCTATGAATTTGCCTTCGCCACTTTTTTGCTGTATATTGCCAGATCTATAGATGTATGAACAGGCGTATGACCAAATTTGCCACAAAGTGCACCTGATGACACATTTTAATGTGCCTAAGTTTAGTGCAGAAATTGCCATACAAGGTCTGGTGCATAACACTCTATGCAACAATTTTGAGTGTTATGCGCCAAAAATGTTTGCCGCATAACACTTTCATTCATACTGTCATATGACAGTGGGTATGGAAAGTATTCAGACCCCTTTACATTTTTCAATCTTTGTTTCATTGCAGCCATTTGGTAAGACCTAACAAGTTCATTTTATGCTCATTAACATACACTTTGCACCACAAATTGAAAGAAAAAAAAAAACAGAAATGTAGATTTTTGCTAATTTATTAAACAAGAAAAACTGAAATATCACATGGTCACAAGTATTCAGACCTTTTGCTGTGACATTCATATTTAACTGACATGCTGTCCATGGCCTTCTGACCAGCTGATTGGACTTGATTAGGACAGAAACACACCTGTCTAGATAAGACCTCAAAGCTCACAGTGCATGTCAGAGCACATGAGAATTATGAGGCTTAAGGAACTGCCCAAGGAGCTCAGAGACAGAATTGTGGCAAGGCACAGATCTGGCCAAGGTTACAAAATAATTTCTGCAGCACTCAAGATTCCTAAGAGCACAGTGGCCTCCATAATCCTAAAATGGAAGAAGTTTGGGACAACCACAACTCGACCTGGCCGTGCAGCCAAATAAGCAATCGTGGGAGAAGATCCTTGGTGAGAGAGGTAAAGAAGAACCCCAAGATCACTGTGGCTGAGCTACAGAGATGAAGTAGGGGGATGGGAGAAAGTTCCACAAAGTCAACTATCACTGAGGAAGGCTAATTTTATCCTGGTTATAGAGGCCCTAAACCGTAATGACTGGGACAAGGTGTTTAAAAATAGCTGAACAAAAAATAAATGGGAGACCTTTAAAAACATCTTAGATGCCCACTGTGAGAGGTACATACCATATGGTAATAAAATAATTAGAAACAGGAAAAACCCAATGTGGATCAACAGGGATGTAAAGGAGGCAAAATACAAAAAGAAAGCAGGAGGGCAGTGAAGAGGCGCTAAGAAGCTATAGGGAAAAAAATAAAATATGTAAAAAAAAAAGATTAAGGCAGCAAAGCTGGAAACAGAAAGACATATTGCCAAAGAAAGTAAAACTAACCCCAAAATATTTTTTAACTATATAAATTGTAAAAAAAATTAAAAAAAGAAAATGTTGGCCCCTTAAAAAGTACAGAGGGAGAGACTATAGAGGGCGATGAGAAGAAAGAAAACCTATTACACAATTTCTTTTCCACTGTATTTACCGAGGAGGATGACCTTCCTGTTGATGAGTGATGGGAGGAGGTAAATTCCAACTTAAATGTTTCTTGTCTAACCCAGGAAGAAGTGCAGCTCCCCCTTAGGAAGCTTAGAATAGACAAATCCCCAGGCCCTGACGGTATACACCCGCGTGTCCTAAGGGAGTTAAGTAATGTGATTGATAGGTCCCTATTCTTAATATTTATGAACTGTATAATAACGGGATATGTCCCAAAGGATTGGTGCATAGCAAATGAGGTGCCAATATTCAAAACGGGGTAAAAACGTGATCCAGGAAACTATAGGCTGGTGAGCTTAACCTCTGTTGTGGGTAAAATGTTTGAAGGCTTTCTAAGAGATGCTATCCTAGAGTATCTCACTGAAAATTAATGTATAACGCCGTTCCAGCATGGGTTTATGAAGGATCGGTCCTGTCAAACTAATCTCATCAGCTTCTATGAGGAAGTTAGTTCCCGACTGGATCGTGGTGAGGCACTGGATGTCATATATTTGGATTTTTCTAAAGCATTTGATACTGTTCCACATAAAAGGTTGGTAAGTAAAATGAGAATGCTTGGACTGGGGAAAAATGTGTGCAAGTGGGTAAGCAACTGGCTCACTGATAGAAAACAAAGGGTGGTAATTAACGGTGCATACTCAGACTGGATCCCTGCTACTAGTGGGGTGCCACAGGGCTCAGTATTGGGCAGTATTGGCCTTTCCTCTTTAATATTTTCATAAATGATCTTACACAGGGATTGCACAATAGAATATCGATCTTTGCAGATGATACTAAGCTCTGTAAAGGAATCCACACAATAGAGGATAATGTGTTATTACAAAGGGATCTGGATAGGTTGAAGGCCTGGGCAGAGAAGTGGTAGATGAGGTTTAACACTGATAAATGCAAAATGCTGGGTAAAAGTGACATGGAGAAGGACTTGGGAATCTTGGTGCACAGTAAACTTAACTGTAGCAGCCAGTGTCAGGCAGCAGCAGCCAAGGCTAATAGGATTATGGGTTGTATTAAAAGGGGCATAGATGCACATGATGGGAACATTATTCTCCCACTATACAAGTCACTGGTTAAACCACACATGGAATACTGTGTACAGTTTTGGGCACCAGTGCACAGAAAAGACATTGTAGAGCTTGAACAGGTACAAAGGCGGGCAACAAAAATAATAAAAGGACTGGGGGGACAGCAATACCCAGAAAGATTAGCAAGGTTAGGGTTATTTAGTTGAGAGAAAAGATGACTTCGGGGGGACATAATAAATATGTTTAAATATATTAAGGGCCAATAATGAGATCTCGCTAAAGATTTATTTATACCCAGGACTGTATCTAGAACAAGAGGGCATCCTTTGTGGCTTGAAGAAAGAAAGTTTCTACATAAACATAGAAAGGGATTCTTTACTGTTAGAGCGGTGAGACTGTGGAACTCTCTGCCAGAGGAAATTGTCATGGTGAATTCACTAACAGAGTTCAAGAAGGGCTTGGATGCATTTCTGGAGCATGATAATATAACAAGTTCTAGTGACTAGGATTCTGGAGAAGAGTCTGGATACATTTCTAGATGTAATATAACAAGTTATAGTGACTAGGATGCTGGAGAAGGGTTTGGATACATTTCTATATGTAACATAACTAGTTATAGTGACTAGGATTCTGGAGAGGGGTCGTTGATCCAGGGATTTATTCCGATTGCCAGATTGCCAGAATTTTTTCCCTAACATGAGGACAATTGTCTTCTACCTCACGGGTTTTTTGCCTTCCTCTGGATCAACACTTTAACACTTTAGCAACACTTTAACACAATAGGCTGAACTGGAGGGACGTAAGTCTTTTTTCGGTCTGACAAACTATGTAACTATGTAACTGCAGCCCTCCACCAGTCGGGGCATTATGGCAGAGTGTGCCGACGGAAGCCTCTCCTCAGTGCAAGACATATGACTGCCGCCTCCACCTGAAAAATATCTCTTGCATCCGCTCATTCCTCGGCTATGACACTACAAAAATGCTGGTCCATGCCCTTGTCATCTCCCGCCTAGACTACTGCAACATCCTTCTCAGTGGCCTCCCAGCTAGCACCCTCGCTCCCCTCCAATCCATCCTTAACTCTGCTGCCCGTCTTATCCACCTCTCTCCTCGCTACTCCTCTGCCTCTCCCCTCTGCAATCCCTTCACTGGCTTCCCATTGCCCAGCGAATTCATTTCAAGCTACTAACCATGACCTACAAGGCTCTCTATGACCTCTCCCCTCCATACATCTCTGCCCTAATTTCCAAATATCTCCCCCCACGCACTCTCCGCTCCTCATAGGACCTTCTCCTCTGCTCTCCCCTTTCAGCTCCGACAAACAACCGTCTCCAAGACTTCTCCCGTGCTTCACCCACACTCTGGAACTCACTGCCCCAAACACATCAGACTCTCTCCACTTTCACCCAGCTTCAAAAGCAACCTGAAAACCCATTTCTTCAGGCTTGCCTATAACCTTCACTAAACTTGTCACTACTTCCTCCACAGATATGTCTGCCCCTCACCTCCTGTCTCTTTCCCCCTCCTTGTAGATTGTAAGCCCTCGTGGGTAGGGTCCTCTCTCCCTCTGTCGTGCCGATTGTCATTATCCCTTATCACTGTACTCGTTTGACTTATGTAATGTATGTAACCCCCTCGAATGTACAGCGACCTGGAATCAATGGCGCTTTAAAATAAATAATAATAATAATAATAATATGAAAGCCGCATACAGTTTTCAAAAAAACACATGAAGGACTCCCAGACTATGAGAAATAAGATTCTCTGGTCTGATGAGACAAAGATTGAACTTATTGGTGTTATTGTAAGGGGTATGTGTGGAGAAAACCAGGCACTGCTCATCACCTGCCCAATACAATCCCAACAGTAAAACATGGTGGTGGCAGTATCATGCTATGGGGGTGATTTTCAGTTGCAGGGACAGGACGACTGGTTGCAATTGAAGGAAAGATGAATGTGGCCAAGTACAGAGATATCCTGGATAAAAACCTCTTCCAGAGTGCTCTGGACCTCAGACTGGGCCAACGGTTCTTCTTCCAACAAGACAATAACCCTAAGCACACTGCTAAAATAACAAAGCAGCGGCTTCAGAACAGGGGTCTCAAACCGCGGCCCTCCAGCTGTTGGGAAACTACCACTCCCATCATGCATTTATATAATCTATAACAGTGGGCATGATGGGAGTTGTAGTTTCCCAACAGCTGAAGGGCCGCAGTTTGAGACCCCTGCTTCAGAATAACTCTGTACCCATTCTAGACTGGCCAGCCAGAGCCCTGACCTAAACCCAATCTCTTGAGAAACTTGAAAATGGCTGTTCACCAACGTTCACCATCCAACCTGAGGGAACTGGAGAGGATCTGCAAGGAAGAATGGCAGAGGATCCCCAAATCCAGGTGTGAAAATGTTGTTGCATCATTCCCAAGACTCATGGCTGTACTAGCTCAAAGTGTGCTTCTAGTCAATACTGAGCAACGGTTCTGAATACTTAAGACCATGTGATATTTCAGTTTTTCTTGCTTAATAAATTTGCAAAAATATCTACATTTCTGTTTTTTTCCTTTCAAGATGGGGGGGGGGGGGGTGCAGAGTGTACATTAATGAGCAAAAAATGAACTTTTTTGATCTTACCAAATGGCTGCAATGAAAGAGAGTAAAAATTTAAAGGGGTCTGAATACTTTCCGTAACTACTGTATATACTCCTCTATATCTATTTAGAACGGGTGTGTTGGCGGTAAATTAAAAAATGGCGCATGCAAATTCATAGATGTTGCCATTATTTTGTACAATTACATTTTTTCTCTTCTGTGTATGTGTAATCTATAGAGATGGGCGAATTTCTCAAAATTCGGTTCGCTCACTTCGCCGAATTTCCCGACAAAAAATAACTTCGTTCCGAATTACTTCGGGACGAATCACGTTAAAAAACAGCTATTTCCAGGCTGCACAGAGCCTGCAGGGTGCTGTAGAACGTTGTGCCATGCTTAAATATGCAGAGGGAGCTTGGTTTGGTCTTCATACAATGTTGTGTTTTAGTATGACACGCACATGACTGCCGCCGCTATTAGAATCGCTTCACTCTAAAATTCCCTGGGCACTTAAGAGGGCAAAACTGACCAAAAACTGAAGCGGGAATGTTGCCTGATAAAGTCATGCCAGCGAAATCTGGAAAAAAACAAGCTGAGAGCTCAGGTGGCAACATTAGTGACAGAGTGTGGAGGTGACGGCGGCAGCAGCATGAGGTCAGACAGTGGCACAATGACATTCTGGAGGTGGCAAAAACAGGAGTAGGCCACAGAGTGGCACAATGACACAGTGTGGAGGTCACGGCAGCAGCCACAGCAGCAGCATGAGGTCAGACAGTGGCACAATGACATTCTGGAGGTGGCAAAAACAGGAGTAGGCCACAGAGTGGCACAATGACACAGTGTGGAGGTCACGGCAGCAGCCACAGCAGCAGCATGAGGTCAGACAGTGGCACAATGACATTCTGGAGGTGGCAAAAACAGGAGTAGGCCACAGAGTGGACGGCGGCAGCAGCATGAGGTCAGACAGTGGCACAATGACATTCTGGAGGTGGCAAAAACAGGAGTAGGCCACAGAGTGGCACAATGACAGAGAGTGGAGGTGACGGCGGCAGCAGCATGAGGTCAGACAGTGGCACATTGACATTCTGGAGGTGGCAAAAACTGGAGTAGGCCACAGAGTGGCACAATGACACAGTGTGGAGGTGACGGCGGCAGGAGCAACAGCATGAGGTCAGAGAGTGGCACAATGACACAGTGTGGAGGTCACGGCAGCAGCATCAGCAGCAGCATGAGGTCATAAAGTGGCACAATGACAGAGTGTGGAGGTGGGTGGCAATACCAGTCCCTGGTAAAGATGGTTGGTGGCAGATGGATAAACTGTCAGCAGATGTGTGGCATCAGGCGGGTGGTGGCATCAGAATAGTGGCTGAGGCAGGTAGTTTGAACCCAGACTCATTTCTCACAGTTTGGGTGAGGCGTCATGGCTGATGTAGTCTGACGCCTAAGGCATTGGTGTGTGGAAATCCTGGCCGATCCACGCCTGATTCATCTTGACAAAGGTCAGTTGTTCCACATTTCCCGTGGACAAGCGGGTTCTCCTTGGGGTAACGATGGCCCCCGCCGCACTGAACACCCGCTCTGATGCCACACTACTGGCCGGGCAGGACAGCTTCTCCACTGCAAACTCGGCAAGTTGCGGCCACACATCCAGTTTGGCTGCCCAGTAGTCCAGCGGATCTTCTAACTGGGGTGGCAGAGTGCTGTCCAAGTAGGCCACCACCTGTTGGTTCAGGGTCTGCTCCAGGTCCTGCTGCTGCTGGCGACTGCCCTCCTCACTAGGCGGGTGAAGGAAGCTGCTCATCAGTGACTCCAGACTTAGGTTGCTGCTGATGGAGCTGGTACTGCTCCTACCCCCCCCCCCCACCTTCCCCCAGCAGCCGCGGCAGTAGTACGTGAGCGCTGAAGAACCCCCCGGTCAGACCTGTCAGAGGAGGGACGATGCCGCACATAGGCAGCGGCCAACTGACTACGGAGGATTTCCCTATAGTATTTGAGTTTGTCCTCCCTCTCAATAGGTGGAGAAAAAAGGCTCCCATTTTGGACTGGTAGCGAGGGTCCAATAGGGTGGAGAGCCAGAAGTCATCCGTTTGCCGGATGCTGACTATTCGGCTGTCACTAGCCAGGCAAATCAGCATGCTGCGGGCCATCTGCACAAGTTACTCAGAGGGGCTCCCTGCCTCCATCTCCACTGTATACTGCCACGGTGCTTGCGGGTCATCTGCCTCGTCTTCCTCATCTCCATCTACCTCCTCCAGCTGCTCCTGCTCCTCCTCTCTTGTCACCTGGGTAGAAAATCCACTAATTTCACCAGACAATGCTTCTGCTCCAATGTCCTCCTCCTCCTCCTCCATTTCAGTCCCCACCGGACTCATGTGGCCACAAGATGTAGTCGCCACGTCTCCAGTCCCCTGCCCAGACAGATTTTTCAGCATCTGTTCCAGGACATGAAGCAGTGGAATGACGTTATTCATCCCGTAGTCCTGGCGACTGACAAATAACGTGGCCTCCTCAAATGGCCTCAACAATCGGCAGGTGTCACGCATGAGCTGCCACTGGCTGACATCAAAGTTACAACAGGGGAGTACTCCACTCCGCCTGGATCATCAAAAAAATCGTTAATGGCCTTTCTCTGTTCATACAGTCAGTCCAACATGTGCAGGCTGGAATTCCAACGGGTGGAAACATCGCATATCAGAGTGTGTTGGGGGAGGCTGTTCTGCCACTGCAACTCGAGGAGGGTGTTCCTGGCTTTGTAGGAATGGATGAAGTGCATGCACAGTTTCCTGGCCATTTTCAGAATCTTCTGAAGATCGGTGGAAGACTTCAGGAACCTTTTCACAACCAGATTGAACACGTGCGCCATGCAGGGCGCATGGACCATCCCTCCTCGGTGCAGCGCGGACACCATGTTCCTCCCATTGTCCGTCACCATGGTTCCGATTTGCAGTTGGCGCGGAGAAAGCCACACATCGATTTCTTGCTGCATGACGCGGAGCAGTTCCTCCCCTGTGTGACTTCGTTCGCCGAGGCAAGCCAGGAGTAGAACTGCGTGACACCGCTGTGCCCTACACATGTGGTATGATGGAGCAGCACTTGTGGTGGCTGAGATGGTGGTGGTGGTGGAGGAGGAGGAGGCGGACAGTGGCGCAGAAGCCGCAGTTTGACAACGTGGAGGAGAAAGCGGCGTCTCCTGTCCAAGTTGTTGGTGTGCCTGGGCCGTAAGCACATTCACCCAGTGGGCCGTAAAGGACATGTACTGGCCCTGACCGTAGTTACAGCTCCAGACGTCTGCGCTGCCGTGCACCTTGGAACAAACCGATAAGCTCAAGGACTGACCCACCTTCTGTTCTACATATTTATGAAGTGCTGGTACTGCCTTTTTGGAAAATAAATTACGGCTTGGAACTCTCCATCTCGGCTCGGCACAAGCCATTAGTTCTCTGAACGTGCAGAGTCCACCATTTGGAAAGGGAGGGACTGCAGTACCAACAACTTGGACAGGAGCACGGTCAGCTGCTGCACCTTAGGATGGTTGGACGCATACTGTTGTCTCTTTGCAATCGCCTCGCTGAACGACTGCTGGCACCATGAGTAGCGAGAAGCAGTAGCATCTGGACCGGGAGATGATGTCAAAGAGAAACAGCTCCCTTCTGCAGAGGTGGTGGAGCCTTGACTGGCTGCAATGGCATGCGTGCCACTGGCCGCTGCTGCTGCTGTTGCTGCGGCGGCAGGATGGACAAACACATCTGAGCCACGTTTCTCCCAGGCCACCGGATGGTGATGCTGCATGTGTTGACGCAGGGCCGTGGTGCCAACGTTAGCTCCCTGGCCATGCTTCACTTTCTGCCCACAGATTCTACATATACCCATATTCGGCTCCTCCGTTGTCTTAGCAAAGAACTGCCACACCGCCGAGTATCGGATTTTACCACCAACGCTCCGCACTGAGTGACTACTGCCGCCGCTGCCTCGCTGAGCCCCTGTGCCGCTACTTTCTTGGACCTGCGAAGCGGGTTTTTTACCCCGTGGCCGCTTGGCTCCCGACCTCACACTGCTGCTACCCTGCTGACTCACGGCCACACAACCCACTTGCTGGCTGAGCCGCTGCCTGACGCACATGCTGACACCCTCTTCCCCTGACGATGATGAAGCCCTTGCCTCACCCGGCTCCCAAGTGCGGTCGGCTACATCATCATCTATTTATGTTTCATCGTCACTGCTGTCCTCATCACCGGTCTTGGTATGCAGAGGCTGACCCCTCACAACATGACCTCCCATGCCACTCTCAACATCTATACTTTGCCGCCTACTGCAAGAAGCAGGGGATATTGGCCCCATTTCTTTGCTGCCAAGTAGCTGCTGACTGCCCTCCTCAAATTGTTCATCCTCGCTATATAGTGAGCCCAGACCACATAGTAGATCTCTGGCTGAGGGAACCGGATGGGACAGAGGCGGGTTGAGGACAGGTGAGGGCCGCTGACCCGCTCCCGGGCCATGCCAACTAAGGGTTGTGTCTGACGTTCCCACCGACTCTTGGCTGGGGTTGTCAGATGTCATCTGGGAGGAAGTGGATGACCTAGTCAACCAATCAAGAACCATTGGGTTGCTAGTCAGCACACGGCCGCTAGATGACAGCGGCAGTTGTGGCCTCACCGAGTGACCCCTGCTGCGACGTCCCCTTGCTGTGCTGCGACCTGGACCTGGAATGTTTGTGCCTCTGTCACTCGCAGGTGAAGCGCCAGCCACCTCTCTGTCTGACATACTGTTTGTTCTAAAATGTACAGACACTGTTTGATGAAGATATCTGTATATGATAAATACACACCCTGTATTTGACTCCAAATGAACTCACTAAGAAGCTTGGGTAACCCTTGGATATAAATTGCGCTCCACAAAAAAAAATTTACTTGTATGTGTCGTTTAAAAACACTGTGTATTTTACTGAATATAAAAGCACAAACAGGCTTAATTAACCTTCGGACATGAATTATGCTACAGGCAAAATAGCTTTTTTGGCGGTGAAAAAGAACGTTTATTTTAGTGACCACAACAACGCTTAATTAACCCCTGGATCTAAATTGCGCAAAAGAAATGAGCAACCAAAAATTACCAGCTTTTAGCGTGTTAAAATGGCGTGTATTTTACGGTGCAGAACAACAGAAAAACTTGTAATTAACCTTCGGTTATGAATTATGCTACTGGCAAAATTGCTTCTTTGGTGGTGAAAAATAAAGTTTCTTTTAGTGACCACAACAGCAGAACAACGCCTAATTAACCCCTGGATGTAAATTGCGCAAAAGAAAAATGCTCCCAACAAAAACCAGCTAACTAGCGAGTTAAAATGGAAAGTAATTTACGGTAAACAACAACAGAAAAACTTGTAATTAACCTTCGGTTATGAATTATGCTACAGGAAAAATGTATTTTTTGGCGGTGAAAGACGGTTTATTATAGTCACCACATCAGAAAAACAACGCTTAATTAACCCCTGGATGTAAATTGCTCAAAACAATTGAGCAAACACAAACAACGATCTTTGTAGCGTGTTACAATGGCGTGTTTTCTACGCTACACAACAAGAGAAAAAATTGTAATTAACCTTCGCTTGTGAATTATGCTACTGGAAAAATGTATTTTTTGGCGGTGAAAAAGACGGTTTCTTTTAGTCACCACAACAGCAGAACAACGCTTAATTAACCCCTGGATGTAAATTGCGCAAAAGAATTGAGCAGCCAAAAATGAAGTGGTATTTGTATTGTAAAAATGCTGTTTCTTTAAATGAATACAGCAGGAACTGGCTTCGATCCCACTTGGATATTCAATGTGCTGTGAGCAGATAGCATTAAAATGTATATGCAGCTGCACTGGACGCACACTGGACTTCAGATCCAATACACCACAAAATCAGAATTAGAACGTAAGAGAAGCAGTCTCTGAGACAAGCTGAGACACCCCACAAAAATCGCTGTATAAAAATCAGTTCTTCAGTAAGAGCTATTAGAAGCAGCTGCGGCAGCACCTTCCCTAATCAGTACAGTGAGAGCGGTATGAGCTCCCAGCGTCGCGCCCGGACTTATATAGTGCGGTGACGTCACAGAATCCCGCCGGTCTCTGATTGGCTTCATCTCTGCACATGTCATGCAGGCTATGCCCTTCTTCCTCCCAGCGTGCTTTGCCCCATGTAACGCCATGTGCTCGCAGCCATTTTATCAATCAAAAACACACTTCGTTCACCCGAAGTACCCCAAACTTCGACTTCGTTCCGAACCGAAGTTTTCCTGAAATTCTAAACGAATTCCACTTCGTTAGAATCAATTCGCCCATCTCTAGTAATCTAGTTTTAAGTATTTTTTCTAAGTATTCATCATCTGACATTAGAACATTGCAAATAGTACAGGCAGTAGTCGATTTGCTTGTATGTAAACTTTCTAGGGTGCCACTAGAATTTTAAGAGGATGTCTCAGTGGTGTATGACACATTAGGACTTCATAGAGAGAGTCTCCTGCTGTGGACCCCATTTTCTGAGCCACTATGGATATTTGCTGGTAACAGTGGCTCCTGTGGTACTGTACTTGAACCACTCATGTATTTTTAATGGATGGTCATTCATTCAAATAGTCTCAACTGAATGCCAATTCCTTCAGTATCCTGGACTTTACCTTGCAAAATCAGCAATTTGTCCCTAATTACACAATCCCTTAAAAGAGGTCTACTCATCTAATTGATTAGCTTTAACCCTTTAAGCCGAACACCTGAAAAGTAGTTAATGATCAGCTGTAACTTTTTTATTTTTTCATTGACGCAGTTGGATGAAGCCTTGTTTTATTCGGGACAAGTTGTACTTTATGGGGGAATAGTTTAAATTAACTTTTATGCCCGGTTCACTCAGCTTATTCAAGCCGTAATTGCGGGACGGATCCCGCCCGCTATACGGCTTGAATAAGGGGCGGAGCCGAGGCGCGGCTGGGGCGCGGCGGGGGCGCTGCCCGCCGGCCCCATAGACAATGCATTATTTACGGTGTGTACACGCCGTAAATAATGTGCATGTCACTTTCTCCCCCTGCGGCGGATTCGCCGAGCGGGGAGGAGCGACGGAATCCACATTTCTCTATGAGAACTGTGGATTACCGTAAATGACTGGGACGGATTGGAGCCGTACTGCAGCGCAAATACGGCGCGCAGTACGGCTCCAATCCGTGCCCAAATAAGCAGTGTGAACGAGGCCATAAATTATTGCAGAATTTATTTTTTCATTTTTTTCCAGGTTTTTTGTTTTTTTCAATTTCTTTTTTACACCATTCACATTTCACACTTAATAACTAGTTAGATTACTTCTACGGGTTATTATGGTCATGTGGATACCTAATATGTATAGGTATGTATATAATATGTATTTTGTGTGTGTGTAATGTATGCACAATAATTTTTTATTAATTTTTTTTTTTCCACACGTTTCTATTTTTTTTTAATCCTATGAAGGGATAACTGTGTTATATATTTTTTTACACTTAGTAATGTATTAGCATATCCATATATGCTAATACATTATAATCTGTGTCAGTCAGCCACAGGCAGTGATCAGGGCAGCGCACAGACAGTCCTGATTGCTGGCTTCTTACAGAGACAGCCCTGGAGCTACTCGAGGTCCCCAAGGCTGACTGTGCAGCCATTCCCCAGGCTCTGTTGGGTCACTGGGAGTCTCGATCACCCAACAGGGCAGGAGAAAGCCCTTTGATTACGCTGCAGTCACGAACTGCGGCAATCAAAGGGTTCAGCACTGGGGAGCGAGGTTTCCCCGCTCCCCGCCGCTTGCAGGAGCTGTTAATAGCCCCGTTTTGAGTGCAGCTGCGGCACAAACCCCAATGTCTGCAGTGATGTCAAAAGACGTTGCTGCAGACGAACGACCTGCACCACCTGCCGTCAACAGACAGTGGGTAGTGGTTAAAGGTTTAAACATGTAGGTAGTAGCAAAAAAAAACAAAAAATCATTATTTTTAAATTCATTTCTGTTCTGATGTTGCTTCATTCTAAACATACAGCAGGTTATCTACCCTGTGTGTTTATAAATGGTTTCCTAGGTTACCAAACACCTCTATGTTTTAGCCACCCAAACCCCTCCTCATGATAAGACATAGCTACTAAAGCACAGAGGTGGTCGATAACTATGATGCCATCTGTAAACAAGCATGATAGATAACCTGCTGTATTTTTGAAGTGAAGCAAAATCAGAACTTGGTTGTAATGTCTGTTACCATGCTTAAAGTTAATCAATGAGGGTCTTGAATTTGTGGTATGATAACAATGTATGTATAGGAAAATGTAGTATTGTACCTGTATAACAGAAGTTAAGGAGTTGTCTTCTTCAGTTTAGTAAACCAGTTGTACACAGCAAACATCTGACTACCCTGTCTTTACGTATCAGCAAGGAAAGCAGCCAACTATGTAAACTGTCACATAATCACGAGGTTTGTCGTAATCTAATTACTTACAGCTTTGTAGGTCTTCATAATATACAGGAACTGATTCCCTGTTAAGCTCGGAAAATCGTTAAGTGTGAAAACATAAATCATTGATTTTTCTTAGTAAAGCTGACCTTAACCTACAATGTAGTGTATGTTATAACTATGGAAATTGTTTGCCGTAATAATATTTACAGATGGTAAAAATGATTATGACCCTTTTGAACATGACAAAGTTTCACCGAGGAATAGAAGTACATATCTACAAGACAATAGAGGTAAATATCTACTGGACAAAAGAGGTAAATATTTAGAAAGGAAGAAACACAAGATGACTGTCAATCTTCCTTGGGCTGGGGCTCCATGCAAGATCTCACCTCGTGGGGTAAGGATGATTCTGAGAAACTACATGGGAGGACCTGGTCAATGCCCTGAATAGAGCTGGGACCATAGTGTCAAAGATTACCGTTAGTAACACACTACACCATCATGTATTAAATCCTGCAGGGCACGCAAGGTGCTCACACATCACATGTCCAGGCCCTTATTAAGTTCGCCAATTACCATGTGGATGATCCAACGGAGGCATGGGAGAAGGTCATGTGGTCAGATGAGACCAAAATAGAACTTTCTAGTATCAACTCCACTCGTCGTGTTTGGAGGAAGAAGAAGGATAAGTACAGCTCCAAGAACATTGTCCCAACTGTTAAGCATGGGGGTGGAAACATCATACTTTGGGGGTGCTTTTCTGCAAAGGGAATAGGACGACTGCACCGTATTGAAGGGAGGATGGATGGGGCCATGTATTGTAAGATTTTGGCCAACAACCTGCTTCCCATAGTAAGAACATTGAAGATGGGTCGTGGCTGGGTCTTCCAACTGGAAAATGACCCAAAACATACAGCCAGGGCAACTAATGAGTGGCTCCGTAAGAAGCATTTCAAGGTTCTAGAGTGGCTTAGCCAGTCTCCAAACCTGAATCAAATTGAAAATCTTTTGAGGAAACTCAGTGTAGCCTACCGTTAGCCCCGAAACCTGAACGATCTGGAGAAGATCTGTATGGAGCAGTGGGACAAAATCCCTGCTGCAGTGTGTGCAAACTTGGTCAAGAACTACAGGAAAACTTTGACTTGCAAACAAAGGTTTCTGTACCAAATATTAAATTATGTTTTTCTATTGTATCAAATATTTATTTCATGCAAAAAAATGCAAATTATTATTTTTTTAAATCATACAATGGGATTTTCTGCATTTCTTTAGATTCTGTCTCTCAGTTGAATTGTACCTACAAAAAGACTTCTCCATTCTTTGCAGGTGGGAAAACTTGCAAAATTGCCAGTGTATCAAATACGTATTTTTCCCACTGTAGGTACAGATCGACTGAACTATAGATTACATATCTATAGTGCTATATAGGTACATATCTACAGTACTGCTAGTGCATGTTAAAGATTAGAATATATTTGAAAAGTTAATTTATGTCGACATCACATTTCTGTTTGAGGATGCCCACAGATGCTCAATAAGGTTAGGTCTGGAGACCTGCTTGGCCAGTCCAGCACCTTTACCCTTTCTTTAGCAAGGCAGTGGTCATCATGGAGTAGATTTTACAGTCGTTATCATGTTGGATTACTGCCTTGCAGCCCAGTTTCAAAAGGGAGGTGATCATGCTCTGCTTCAGTATGTCACAGTAAATGTTAGCATATATGGTTCCCTCAATGATCTGTAGCTCCCTACAGCCAGTACCACTCATGCAGCCCCAACCCATGACACACCCATTACCATGCTTGACTATAGGTAGTGTCGGACTGGAGTGCCTAGGGCCCACCAGAGGAGTTGATTTTAGGGGCCCACTGTGCCTTCCTGCCTCTGCCACCTGTATGGTGCCCCGTCCGGTCTCGCATCAACTTATACAGACTGGTGTGATGACATCATCACACTAGCCTGTAATCAAGATGGGGCACTGGGGCTTCTGAGTCTCCCTCACCTAATCGCAGCACAACACTGGGTAGAAAACATAAAAAGTTTAAAGATATCACTTAATTGCAGCACAACACTGGATAGTAAACATAAAAGGTCTAAAGATATATGTCTCTCTCCCCGAATTATACATTTTATATAAACAAATATATATTTATATATATAAAGCTATAACACAAAGTACCAAGTATAAAACCACTAAATGGTCATAAAGTTCCCATATAACATAGCAACACAAAACCAGTATCCCAAGGTTATTATCAAAAATTCTACTAAGACCTTATAGTGTCACACCATGACCACATGTTGCCACCACATAATGACTGAGAAATATACAATACCATTACTGAATATAAACCATTACACTTTGACCAATATTACTGCCATACAGTGGTAGATACCAGTTGGAGGCACGCGCTCTACACACATATAAGTGATAACAGTAAATTTACATGCAGGGAATCACTGGAGTCGTTCCCGTCTCTGACAAGTTTTTCTCTCTCCCTTTTCTGCTCCATCTGGTTCAGACCGCTTTGACTCGTCCGTGCAGAAATTAAGATACAGACATTTTAGACTCATCACTTTTCCAGCACTTCGCTACCATTTCACACCTCCATACAAACTCCACATCCTTGGCGCCCCTAATGCTGATAATGACCCCCTTTTGCCCCACACAGTAAAAGTGCTCTCCAAATGTGTACCAAATTTTCATCCTCTTTTTTTGTCCCCATATAGTAGGTGTAAATCAAGGTCCTGTCTAGTCTTGATGTGTCAAATTATCATTTCTTGAAATCTACTGTCTAGTCCACTTTTGTCAGGTTGTAGTATATTCATGTTTCCTGTCTTAATTTCATTTGGTCAAGTTCTAGAGTTTGTAGTTCTTTAAGATAATAGATTTGGCATGCACATGTATGAATGAGGCTGCACCAGTTTTTTGTCGTGATTTGCTCCAAAAAAAACTGTTGTGGGCCTTGTCCAATATATTTATAAAAAGGTCTTGCACCAAAAATGGGCACACATCCAACATCCTCAATAGTTTTGTCTGTTCCAATTCTTAATTCATAAGATTAGAATGTGTCTTGACAGAATGTATCACAAAGATAGAGTACTAATCTATGGAACAAAATTTGTCTCTTTTTGGTGCATGTTTTTGTCTCACAGCGGGCCGCATTTATAAAGTGCTGTGAGACACTTTCATACATACTGACAAATGCTGCGCTAACCTACTGAGAAGTACGACTGTCTAGACTTCACCAGTTTTCATACATTTGCCTAGTTTTTGCTGGGCCCTGAGACTGTGTCCTACAGCCTCCTTCTGTATTATAGTCAGTTGTAGTTTAGGAACATTTTTGAGACAAAGATTTAGAGGGAATTTTAGGGATAGAGATTCCATGGTGAGGGGTAGTTATAGAGGGGAACTTTCAGGGAAGAATAAGGGACAGTTAGCAAGGGTCAGTTTTCACTTTTACCCTCTTGTTTCTGGAGCATACCTGCATGTGAAACTACAACCAACTGTGCACCTGTCATCATCCACCTGTTGTCCACTTGCTGAATCATGTAGCGGTGAGTCTTTCCTTATTTATTGATTAATTTACTTCATATTGTTATTTGCTATGACCACTGGTGTACTTGGTGGACTGTTTAGTTTGTTGCTGTTTGGAGTCAC
Source organism: Phyllomedusa bahiana (assembly GCA_025379985.1). Classification (NCBI taxonomy): domain Eukaryota; kingdom Metazoa; phylum Chordata; class Amphibia; order Anura; family Hylidae; genus Phyllomedusa; species Phyllomedusa bahiana. The sequence goes on along the minus strand of JAODAL010016644.1, from coordinate 15,740 downwards.
CAGCATCTTTACAGGTACACATTGACTGGACTATACAGATACATATCTACTGGACTATACAGGTACATATTCAATCTGATCTGAATCAGTCCCTGGTTAGTGACAACGGTGCAGTGTAGCTAAACTACTAAACTGCTTTTTCCATAAATCTTTGATTTTAAAGATTGAAGAGGAAGTTGTTAGTACTGATATAAGGACACTGTAACTGAAAGTAGATGACTTTACTTGGATGCTGGCATTATATTGTAGGCACCTATCAAAAATATATGGGCTAGTAGTAACAGCTCTGAATAGGATGGCCTTACTATGATGATCATCCTATTCAGAGGGTACAACACCTACAATAGAAGATAACCTTTATCTCATATAAAAATTATATAATTTTATTAGTAATTGTCAATAAAAATACATGAAGACATTCTAAAAAATGTCAGTACTCTGAAAAGAGTGTGCTTCTTAGCTCCACATACACAATTCTAGGTCAGATAATAGTCACATAATGTAGTAAAAGTGTTCTCTAGGACTATCTTTTTACTTCTTAAAGGGCTCACAATTGTATTATGTAAAAATTATTTACCTGTCCTGCTGTACAGAACCAGGCAAAGATAACTGTGCTCTTTTCCCCTATCTCCTGCAAACTAAGTGATGTTCATTGTTCAAATGGCCTTACTGAACGTTACATCACACTCAGTGGGTGTGTTTTAAAGCCAGGCTCAGCTCAGAAACACTCCCCTGTAGTACGCATGACTTGAGCAGAGGATGATCTGGCTCCATTCACCCTTTCCAGTCTGTAGTTTGAAAGACAATAGAAGTAATTACATTAGAGTAATTACAGGGGAGGAGGAACTGTTTGTGTATCTTTGAATCCTGGACTTACTAACAGTAATTGTAGCAGAGGACAGAAGTTCAGAGCTGGGGAGGTTGTGTACTGTTGTCATGAAAATGTGACTGCAGCTCAGTGCAGTTTACATAATGACTCATGAGTCCTAGCTATCATCATTATCATGACAGCAGGTACAGAGTTGGTTGGGATTATACACTGATGCCAGCATATAGACCCTAGTAGTGATAACTGTGGAGGGAAGTCCCAGACTGCAATGCAGTCTGGTAGTTGTAGGAAAGAGACACTGGAAAACTGCTGCAAATCTTACAAGTTGGAAGTTTCACTGAAAAAAGTGGATCTTATGATAGTTGAATAAGGAGGAAAAAGAAAAAAAAAGAAATGCATGAAGGTAGTGGAATACCTTTACTTTTCAATATAAATGCTTTATGTATTCTATCATATCTTTAAACTCTTGAATAACCCCTTTAAGTACCACAAAATAGATGTTATTTATGCATAAATAAAAGATACCTGAGCTGAAATGCTCTGTTATCAAGGCCACATAGCCAAACGTTTAGCAGGAGGCGTAACAAGAACCACGAATACGTGCCTCAAAATGCATTTCGCCTGCACTTCATGTGGGAAAATGTCTTCATGTATTTTATTGACAATTACTAATAAAATTACAGCACGTCTATATGAGATAAAGGTGATCTTTTATTGTAGGTGTTGTATGGTATTAGTATAAGGGCAACATGATTGACATTTATACACAGCATTGTGGCTGGCATCTATTATAAGCATGCATTGACTAGCACTAAAATAAGATGAGGAGCAATAAAATAAATACCAAAACAGCACATGAGATTTCCCACCTTTATCCATGGGAGAATTTGTAATTTGTGTGAGGCCAATGAAAGAGGTTAGTGAGACATGGGGTCGTCAATGGACATGTTGAAATAACCCATGATAAGAGAGTGATTTCAGTACAGAGATAGTGGGGGATCCAGGCAGCAGAATGATCAAGAAACTGGTGGGGTGAGCCAGGCAATTCGTATACAACAGTGCCTCTTAGAGAAAATGACTGAAACAGTCTGGGGGTGTAGACCTCAAAGGAGGGGAAAATGAGGGGTGGTGCGGGAGGAATGACTCAGTAAGTACAGGTTGGTGCAATAAGTATTCTGACTCCTCCACCCTGCCTGTTCTCAGGTCTGGGGGTGTGGGTGAAGTGTAGGCAATAGGTGAGAGCAGCAAGGGAAGCAGTGTCAGATTGACGGAGCCAAGTTTCTGTGAGAGATAGCAGGTTGAGGGAGTTGGAGAGGAATAGGTCATGAAGAGCAGTGAGTTTGATACAGATAGATCAGTAGTTCCACAGTGCACATTTAAAAGGGGCAAGAAAAGATGTACAATGAATATTACGCAGATTAGCAGGGTTTCTGTGGGAGGCAGAAAAGGAGAGTGGACCAGGGTTAGGAGAGATATCGTCAGCAGCAAGAAGCAGGAGAATAAAAAGTGACAGCAGAAAGCAGAGTGTTGTTTTTGTGGCACCAAAGTGAAGTGGGTGGTTTGGGGTAGTTATAAAAAGTAGTACATGGGATGTGTGCATGGGTAAGGAAAATTAGAAATGATATGAGCACTGTTTAGCAAATATAATGTTTTAAGAAAGCAAATAGTTAAAGAGGTCTTTTCACTACAAAGATTAGCTTTCAACATGTAGAGACAAGTAATTGAAGACTTTTTCTAAATGTACTGCTCTTTTGATTTTACCTTGGTTAGGAGATAACAGATTTTATCTGCCCTGAGTGAACTCAGGTTTCTATGGTTACAACCATATCTTCCTTCCCGTTTAGACAGAGAGCAGGGGGTGATGTCATCATGGATGGAGCTCACTCTCTGAGAAGACTAGTTATCTCTAACAAGATTAACTTTTGTTTACAGATAAGCAATTGGTTTCAGTCTGCAGAGCATGTGTAGCTTTGTTTAATGAAGATTAAATTTCCTGCACATATGTCTCAGTTAGTGATAGAGAAACTAAATATGCTAATCACTGATATAGAATCACCCACAGCTTACAGAGGCAGAGTCTAAAGCTGCTTGTGACTCAGTAAAACCGCTTTAAAGAAGCTGAGTCAACAGCAGCAGCCCTGTACAGTATGAAATTGTGTAAATGAATTGTAGTCTGTAACAGCAGTTTCTGATTGGTTAGAATTTGTAACCCGTGCAATAGTGAGGAACAAAGAAAGCAGAGTCTGGACAAACGTTTGTTGGAATTTAAAGGTCATTAGAGCACTGGTCAAACACAGACAGAGTTGGGCAAACACACGATAGATTCCACGCCATAATCTGCAGAAAATTACAATGTAGTAGTTTTTAAAACCCCATATGCAGAAATATGTCTGTATGATTTCTGTGCATGCTGGGGATTTTCAAAAGTCCAGGCTGCTTATTATCTTGCTTATTTGCTATATATTTGTGGCAAAAGTCAAGCTTTGTATTTCACAGAGTTAAACCCATGGAAAAAATCCATGGGTTTGTGCCAAATCCTACTGACAGATTTTTCGACTACATCAAAACTCATCTTAAAGTTCATTACATTACTCTCTTTTTATCTTCTGGATTTTATTTTGGCAAGAACAGTGCAGGACTATATTTGTTGTTAAAGACATTGGGACCCTGGCATAAACATGAAGTGTCTCGTTGTAACTCAGTTGGATCTTCTAGGATTAGTTCAGATCTAGATGAAACTAGATGTATTATACTGATCATAGCTCTAATAAAGAACATAATTATATCTATAGTGTGAACATAGGCTAGCAAGAACTATGGAGAGATATCTGCTGGCTTAAAGGGGTTGTTTTACTACAAAGATTAGCTTTAAACATGTAGGGAATGGTAATTGAAGAGCTTTTCCGAATACAGTGCAGGAAATAAGTATTTGATCCCTTGCTGATTGTGTAAGTTTGCCCACTGACAAAGACATAAAGGGCGACATGTATGATCGGGCTTTTCGCCCGTTTTTTGGCGTATACTGCGCCTCCCAGCCCGAATCCCGCTGTCGGCCCGCGGGGTTCAGTTGTTAGGCGCAGTGTTCGCCACTTTCATCTGCGCCCGCATGAGGGGCGGGCAGGTGGGCGCGGGTGTGGGGCGGGGTAGGCGTTCTGGGGCAGGGCGGCGCGCTCGAAATCCCCGAGGCTTGTCGTTGGTGATTTAGGCAAAGCAGGCGCAGTGAGCGCTCGCAGCTTCCGAAAAGACCAGGTTTTTTTGGTCTAAATCCTTCCGGCAGAGCGAAAAGTGAAGCAGGTTGGAACATGCGCGGAAGCAGATAGAAGATTGCGACAAAAAATCTCGCCCGCGCTCAGCTTTTCCGTGCCCAGGCAGGGGAGTATGATTCGGAAAAAAAAAATCGCCCCCTTTATTAAAGGCCCTTTGGAAAAACCATTCTCAGAAAAATAGAGCTGAAACGTTTAAAAAAAAAACAATAAAAAACATACCAAATCTTTAAAAAAAATCACTTTCCAAAAACTCTGGGGAACCCGGCGCAATATCAATGAATTATAAATATGTAAATTGCCGGGGAAATACAGAAAATTCAAATTCTGAAACTATTCTCTTTGGGTTTCGGCATAAACCGGACAATCAGAATAGGAGCGACGGGAAAACCATTAAAACCTATAGGAAGGATTGGACCAATCAGAATCACGGCGGAATAATTCAAAATACTAAAAGACAGAAAGAGCTGATGGCTGAGTAGCGGGGGCTTGGCTAGCTCGGCCAATCAAAATAGGAGCGACAAAGGGACCCATTTAGTCTATGGAGAAGTTTAGACCATCAGAATCCACGGCGGGAAAATTCAAAATACATTTAAAAAGACAGAAAAGAGCTGATTGGCTGAGCTAGCGGGTGCTTGGCTATCCCAGCCAATCAGAGCGCGGCTACTTTCCATTATAGTCTATGGAAAATGGGCGCTCTGAAATCTCGGCCTCAGCGCCGTGCGGCATGAAGTATTAATCAAAAAATGATTTTTTTTAAAATGTAAACATATCAGATAAAGGCCAAATCCCTTCTTTACAAATAAAGCAGTTAAATCCCTAACAACGCGTTTGTCGCCGAGACCGGCGTTACATAGGAATTGCAATAGAGAGAATTGCCGGGAAATACAGTAATTAAAATTTGTTTAAGCTATTCTCATTGGTCGGCATAAACCAGCCAATCAGAATAGGAGCGACAAAGACCCATTATATTCCTATGGAGAAGTTTGGACCAATCAGAATAGGAGCGACAAGTGGCCCTTTATAACCTATAAAGGAGTATTAAACAATCAAAATAGGAGCGACAAAGTCCCATTATATCCTATGGAGAAGTTTGGCCAATCAAAAATCAAAGGCGGGCAGTTCAAAATACAGTAAAAAGAAAAGAAAGAGCTATTGGCTGAGCTACGGTGGCTTGGTATCAAGCCAAATCGGGAGCCGAGCTATTCTTCCATTTTTGGTTATGGAGATGGGGCGCTCTGAAAATTCAGGAGCTACGGCGCCCGGTGCGGCATTGGAATTTTTAAATCAATAAAAATATTTTTATTAAGTGTTAAAACTTTTAGATAAAAGCAGAACCTTCTTTACCAAATAAGCGTTAAAAAAACCAAAAATCGCGTTTGTGCCGAGGACCGGCGCTAACAATTTAGGGAAACTGCAATAGAGGGGGAACCCCAAGGAAATATAATTTAATTTCAAAATTGTTTAAGTATTCTCAGTTGGTCGGCAAAAAACAGCAATCAGAATAGGAGAGACAAGGGTCCATTATAACCTATGGAGGAGAATTGACAATCAGAATAGGAGCGAATGTCCCCTTTATATCCTATGGAGAAAAATTGGACCAATCATATTCAAAGGCGGGACAGTTCAAAATACAGTAAAAATGCAGAAAACAAGCGATGGGTTTGAAGGGCAGGGCTGTCATCTTAGCAATAGAGCGGCGAAGGGCTACTTTCTCATACAGTTCTATGGGGAAAGAAATTCTGAACGTGCTCTGTGATTGGCTAAGTTAAAAGAGGCGCCGTTATTTGGACCAAATGGAGAGCGGAGCGACGCTCTAGGGGGTTTTCAAAAGGGCAATCTGAATAAAAATTTTCCCGGGCCCGAAATCAATTTTATAAGCTACAGGAAGGTTGTACCGATGTGTATATAAAATGAATTGATAAATTTGGGGGGTAACGAAAAAAAAATTATAATCAATAAAATCATGTTCATTCTTTATTTTTATTGCACCCATACTATTGACCCTTGGCTAACGAAAATAAAGAAAAAGAAACATGATTTTATTGATTTAATTTTTTTTTTCCGTTACCCCCATATTATTTTTCATTTTATTACACATCGGGACAACTTCTGTAGTGTTTAATTTTTTTTGGCCATGTCGTTTTTTTTCAGATTTCATTAGAAAAAAAAAACCCAAAAGTCGTTTTGCATTTTTACTGTATTTTGAAAAGTCCCGCCCTTTGGGAAAAGATTGGTAATTTTTCCATAGGATAAATGGGACATGTCGTCCTTTTTGATTGGTCAATTTTTGTCCATGGGTTATAATGGGGCATTGTTGCTCCTATTCTGATTGGGGTGGTTTTGGGGACAATGGAAGCTTAAACAATTTGAAATTATGTATTTTCCCCGGAATTTTCTTATTGCAGTTCCCTATGTAGGCCGGTCTCGGCGACAAAGCTTTTTGGGGTTTTTTTTTTTTTATTTGTTGAAGGGTTCTGCTTTTATTGATAATGTTTTACACTTAATAAAATGATTTTTTTTATTAATACTTCATGCGCAAGGCGCCTGAGAGCCGAGATTTCAGGGTGCGCCCTCTTCCATTGATATAATGGGAGAGTAGCTCGCGCTCTGATTGGTGGGTATCCCAAGCCACCGCTAGCTCAGCCCCAAACAGTCTTTTCTGTCTTTTTTACTGTATTTGAAATGTCCCGCCTTTGGGTTTGATTGGTCCAAACTTCTCCCTAGGATATAATGGGACTTTGTCGCCTCCTATTCTGATTGGTTAATTACTGCTTCATAGGTTAGAATGGGCCCCTGTCGCTCCTATTTGATTGGTCCAAACTTCTCCATAGGATATAATGGGTCCTTTGTCGCTCCTATTCTGATTGGCTGGCTTCTGCCGACCAATAGAAAAGCTTAAACAATTTGAATTACTGTATTTCCCGGCAATTCTCTCTATTAACAATTCCCCATGTAGCGCCGGTCTCGGCGGACAAACGCGTTGTTAGGGTTTTAACTGCTTTATTTGTAAAGAAGGGTTCAGCTCTTTACTGATAATGTTTCACATTTAATAAAATAATTTTTTGATTAATACTTCATGCCGCACGGCGCTGAGAGCCGAGATTTCAGAGCGCCCATTCTCCATAGATATAATGGGAGAAGTAGCTCGCGCTTGTGGCTGGGTATCCAAGCCACCCCCCTTTGCTCAGCCATCAGCTTTTTGTCTTTTACTGTATTTTGAATTATCCGCCGTGGATTCTGATTGGTCTAAACTTTCATAGCTAGATGGGTCTTTGTCGCTCCTATTTATTGGCCCAGCTAGCCAAGCCCGCTAGTCAGCATCAGCTCTTTTTCTGTCTTTTTACTGTATTTTTTAACTGTCCCCCTTTGATTTTGATTGGTCCAAACTTCTCCATAGGATATAATGGGACTTTGTCGCTCCTATTCTGATTGGTTAATACTGCTTCATAGGTTAGAATGGGCCACTGTCGCTCCTATTCTGATTGGTCCAAACTTCTCCATAGGATATAATGGGTCTTTGTCGCTCCTATTCTGATTGGCTGGCTTCTGCCGACCAATGAGAATAGCTTAAACAATTTGAATTACTGTATTTCCCGGCAATTCTCTCTATTGCAATTCCCTATGTAGCGCCGGTCTCGGCGACAAACGCGTTGTTCGGGTTTTTAACTGCTTTATTTGTAAAGAAGTGTTCGGCTCTTTATCTGATAATGTTTTACACTTAATAAAAAAGATTTTTTTTTATTAATACTTTTGCCGCACGGCGCGAGAGCGAGATTTCAGAGCGCCAATCTCTCCATGACTATAATGGGGGGAAGTAGCTGGCTCTGATTGGCTGAGCTAGCCGAGCCCCCGCTAGCTCACCAATCACCTCTTTTCAGCATTTTTACAGTATTTTGAAACTGCCGCCGTGATTTTTGATTGGTCTAAACTTCTCCATAGGCTAGGAAATGGGTCTTGTCGCTTTCCCATTTTGATTGGCTGAGCTAAGCCAAGTCCCCGGTAGCTTAAAACCAAACAGCTCTTTTCAGCATTTTTACTGTATTTTGAACTATCCCGCCGTGGATTCGGTTGGTTTAAAACTTCCCCATAGGTTTTAATGGTTACATGTCGCTCCTATTCTGATTGGCCCGGGTTTTTGGGCCCACCAATCAGAAATAGCTTTCAGAATTGTAATTACTTAATTTCCGGAATTTCCCAATATCCTAAATTTTTGAATTAGGATATTGGAAAGTGTTTTGTTTTATGTATTTTTTATTTTTTAGGTTTCAGCTCTTTCCTGAGAATTTTTGAACGCTTTATAAAGGCGATTTTTGATTCATTACTTCCGCCCGACAATGGAATGATTTTCGCTGTTCCAGCCTGTCCGCATCGGAACTGGTTTTCGGCGCAGTCCGACACGCCTTTAAGGGCCCCCCACTGGCGCCATGTCCCCGGGACTTTTGCCCCACACACTGGGCAAGGCGCAGGGAAAACTTTTCCCTGCATGGATGAGTGCCCATACTCCGGGGGCGAATATTGGCACAGCGCGCTTGCGCCTCGGTCCCCGCACTGCGCTAAAACATGGCCAGGCGCCGGCGGACTTTTCCACTGTATGGTGCACCCCCTCGGACGGCGAATCATAGGCGCAGGGGCCGCACTGCGCCAAGTCCGCACTGCGCCTAAAACACTGGCGGGCGAGGCGGACTTAATGCGATGTATTTAGCGCGCTCGGCCGACATAAATTAGGCGAGATTCCGCCGGAAACTGGCGGAAAGGTGCGCCCGACCGGGGGTTATACATGTGGCCCCAAAACAGTCTATTATTTTAACATTGTGAGACGAATTCCAAATAAAATACAGAAAATCACTTGTATAAATTATATAAATTATTTGCTTTGTCTGAGAGAAATAAGTATTTGATCCCATACACCATTAAGGTTCCTACAGAAAAAGTTAGAGGTCTAATCAACTCGTTACCTGCATTAAAGAAAAGCTGTTTTTAAAAGTCACCTCTTTTAAAAGATCCTGTCCAAGACAAAAATTCCTCCTGATTGTGCGCAAACTTTCATGAAATACAAAAAACGTCCCGATGCTGTGTTGCCAACAAGGGTTTTGCCACCAAGTATTAGTCTTTTTTGCCAGGGGCAAATATTATTTCTCACTTTCAAAATGCAAATAAATTTATATAATTTATACAAAGTGATTTTTGGTTTTATTTGATTTTCTAATCTCTCATGTTAAAATAACTGACTGTTCATGTCTTTGTCAGTGGGCAAACTTACACAATCAGCAAGGAATCAGATACTTATTTCCTTCACTGTATATTACTTTATTTTTTTTACTTTGTTGAGGAGATAAGATAGAGGTTATTAGCTCTGAGTGCACACAGGTTTCTCTAGGTACCTGCTCTCCCCTTCTCTCTGTGCTTTGTGTTATCTGATAGCAGGGATGATGACAGGTTGGGCTGCCAGCAGCTTGAGTACAGTGTGTTATCTCAAACAAGTAATTAGTCTCCTTTTGTTTGTTTACTTTCAGCTTTGTAGCTCTCTGCACTTATAGATAACATCTCCTGCTCTCATGTAAGTGCTATTAGGAAGTGACAGCATGCATTAATCTGTATCATTTTGGCTCTGAAACAGTGTGGTGAGACAACCCCTTTGCCACTGACCCTAGGATGACTATAACTGAAATGTTATTTTAGTACTACTGAGAGACAATTACATTGTAAATGTTTTGGTGGTTAACTAAGAAATCCAATTTTTACTTTACATTGGACATATATGGCAGAACAGCTATCAATCCACCCACGGATCATTTTCATAGGTCCCATGTAGCCAGCATGTACAAAAGAGTATCCCTGTGTCATAAACTAGTCTGTGTTTTTTATTATTTTACTTATTTAATTATTTATTTTTTACTGTATATTAAGTATAGGCTGCTATCATTTCCATTACAGAAGTAAACATACAAATTGTCAAAAGCAAACAAAACTCCCCTTCTTTAAAGGGGTTTTACCATTGCCTGTTTCACAGAGCCTACTTTTAACAGCAAGCGTCAGGACCCCACTTTCTGGTTAGGCTGTGAGAGGTTTCACAGCAATGATTGGCCTATCAGTTCTGATATTCTGAGCTGAACCTGTTTGAGGGACATTGCTGATATAGGATTTTCGACAGCAGGGCACAAAACTACAGAGCTCTAAAGGTATAAAGTTTGTCAGTAAGAAACAAAAACAAGTCCCAGTGCTGATGATAATACACAGTAGGGCGTGACATCACCATTCATGCCACTGCAAGAGGAAAAAAAGGTGGTCACAGGCTAGGAAACTATCTGTAAAGAAGCAGGAGATAAGAATTGGTTCAACTCTCAAATGAAGCAAAATCAGATGTGGCGCCTCACTTACGTCCGGACGCCATCTTGGACCGTCCTGGGGGTATTTATCTCTCAGATCGCCGTCTTTGGTAAACGGATAATGGCACTCCAACACAGGCTTCAGTTGAATCTGGCCTCAGACAGTTTTATTGAGGCACAGTAGACATATACCGAAAACAAAAACAAATAAAATTCTCGGCCATCTGGCCACTAACTATACAATGGTAGAGACCCTCTCTATCCGTGGCCTCGGCCTATCGCCAAGCATCATCAACACTTTACCCTCGCTGGGGTCAGGCTTCTTTCCAAGCCTCCAGGGGGACCAGAGCCTCTCTCCAGCTCCGCCACTGCTCCACTCTCAGGCAGCAGACCACGCCCCCCGTACACCTGAAGTAGGAGGCCCTTAATAAGTCTGGGCTGGAACCCAGGGACCTGGAATGCGGGGACAGCCACCCACCCAACACTATAGCTGTCCCGAAAGAGCCACCCCATACATAGCTGCCTTACAACTATTCTAGCCGCTACTGTATGTGTCAGTAATATATAATCACTGACACAATATAGGTGGCTCTTCCCCACCGAGCCCAGGTCCTTGGTGGCGCATCTGCAGAAGGACTTTAACTGTAGACCCTCTAGTGGCAGGATCATGCGACTACCAGTGGTCGCACTGCCACACAGAACAGTAAATGATTTAGTGATAGTCTTTATTTATCTTTGCCTACATGTTTAAAGCTAATGATTGTGATATCTACAAGACTTAGGGCAACACGTATGAATGGGGCTGCACCAGTTTTCTGCCGTACTTTGTGCCAAAAAGCGTTGTTCTATAGTTGTAGGAAAAGTCACACTCCAAACTTTGGAGCAATTGGTGCCGGCCCAGACACTTTGTAATGCCCCCATGATTAAGGGCGTTCTGAGGGCGTCGCACCACATTCATAGAACTAGACACATTTATGAATGCTTGATGTCAAACCTAGGCGACGAACATTGAGAACAACCAGACAAAGTTAAAGGTGGTCTGCCTGAGCCTGACGTTGTATTGGCACTATACTGCGCCTGTATGTATGAAGAAGAACAGGTTCATAAATTCTGGCGGAGTCCACACTTGCTTAAAGGTAGTTAGAACTGGCCCGTCAGCGCCAGGATTCATACATGTCGTCCTTAGTGTCAACATAAACGTTTTGGGGGCACTTATCTTGAGAATGGTCCCCTAAACTCCCAATGCAGAATGGAGAAGTGGCTGCACTTACACAGTTACTCTCCATTTATATCAATGGGAGGTCCAAAAACAGCCAAGCACTTGCACACTTCCTATGGTGGGACCATCAATGCTTGAGATGGGACAAGCCCTTTAATGTGAGGCAATCAACACAACTTTGTTGAGGAGCATATATTATTCAACAGTGATAGAGATATATTGGAGAATGAGCAATATAATATACAAGATTGCAGGAAAATTCCTTCTGTACTAAAAAAAATACCATTTAATTTGAATGGTGGTAATACGTTAGGGTCTTTCCCTAACGTCAGAGGAGTCAGAACACCATCAACAATCATCTAATATGTATGGACATCATAAAAGGCATAATTTTTACAAACATCTGACATGTTGTAGTGACTTGGCACAAATTTTGATCAGTCTGCTTGCTGAGACCCCCAGAGATCACTAAAACAAAAGAGCGCAAGTAATCTGCTGAGTGCTGTACCTCTGAATATGAACACCTTTGCTTTGCTTTCCATAGAGAGCTGAGTGAGCAATGTACGGTTATTACACTGTACACAACACATCGTTCTGAGGAGAGACCAGCAGAGATGTAGAGGCACATACCAGCTCTTCGCCTCTTCATTTTAGCAATTAGTGGAGGTCTCAGAACTTGAACCACCACTGATCAAAACTTCTGACACTTTGCTTCCCTTCTTAATTTTTCTTCCTTATAGCAGTTCCTTTTCATCTTTTTTCCTGCTTGTCCTACACCCCCTTATTATCTATATGTGTCACCCTTCTGTTGTGTCAGTAACTATGTTAATTACATAATGTACACCTATGATATATGTTCTTCATTTACATGTCACCTGACATTAATGTACATTTAGGCTGCTCTGAATTGGGTTTATTGTATCATTTACACATGATTTGTTTCTATTTTTTACATTCTATATAATTATATATTAGTTTATGCTCACACGTTAGTTTACTTGGGAGCGTAATTGTGCTGCAATGTGCCCAAAGTATGCCCCGCAAATATGGTAAATCATAGCACTCAATGAGCACTCCCAGGGAAAGGGAGGGTAAATGCAAGCCAAGCCGGAATCCTTAGAAGAAGGTGCTGGCAAGCGCGTTCTTCTAATAACAGCAGGCATATACAGTACGCACCACTATACGCCGTGTGAACCCAGCTGTATATTTATGTGCATTATCACATGCATCATTTGTTTATTATTTACGCACATACATTTGTTTCACAGTGACTTGTATGACTAAGGTCCAGGTTGACCGAAAAGTCGCCAATGTCACCTATCGTGTACCATTAATTATTGGAATTATTATTAAATAATAATTATTATTATTAATATTAAAGAATATTATTATTATTTAGAGAAGTACTCGTGTTCAATTGATATTCTTTATATTTAGAATGGGACTGCAACATCCTTCCATGAATCACCAAGCTACATTTTCTGAGTGCTGGATACCGCCTTCAATACAAAACTTCTGCGAGGTCACTATGACATTTCAGAAGTATATAAAAATAATAGCTACCCTTTAAACTTATGGTATGTGTGCTTCTTTACTGAGTACTTTGTATCCTAATAACACCGTCTAATATACACTAATATCGATTTGTTTATTTATGGAAACCACTGGCTAGTTGGTTTACTTAGGGATGTGTAGACAATGGGACTTGATCCTAACAATCATGAGCCTCGCCCCTGTTTTGTATCTTTCCCTGTGTACCAAGGAGGTAAACCATTTGAGAACTACCCATGTATACAGATCTATGTATATTAGTGATTTCAAAACAGACGCAACAATGTAAAGATTATGGGTTAAAATTCAAAAGCTTTGAACCTGTCCTAAATTTGGATGAATAAGTGACAATCACATATTTTACTGCTTCAGTTTGACCTAAAGCAATGAAACCTGCACAACTACATATATTCTGTAGGTCTGTCATAAAAAAAGCACTAACTGGCTTCTTGAAAGTTGACAATCAGACACGTGTATGTTGAAAAATGCTGATAAAATGACTCATATATAATACATCCGTAGCCAAAGGTCTATGCTGAGGAACACCAGACTGCCCCAACCAAGTTATCTAGAGCAAAACAAAAATGCTGAATGTGCACTTTAACCAAAGAATTGCTTATAAGGTGAAAAAGTTCCTTAAAATTAATTTTTCAGAAACACCTTTTTTTCATTTTCCATGACACTGTCTATATTTTTTTTTTTAGAAACCCCCCTGCAGTTTTCACTCTGAGCACTAAGCCTAATAATAGTCTGACACTATATATTCCCTTTAAATCAATGTATCTTCTAAAGTGGTGCTGTGTCACGTATTCCAAAATACTGAAATTTCTGACCTACATGCAGGGCTTTCGGAACATTAAGGGCGACATGTATGAAAGGGTTTTTCACCCTTTTTTCTGGGTAAAATGACCTAACTGAGCGGCTATGATGTCAAATTTACCCCCAAACATGGGGTGTGTTCTGGGGGGTTTTGGGGAGTTTTTGGGGGAGTGTCACACCACATTTAAAATTAGACCATTTAAATGGGGTTCGGAAAAAACTAGGCGATTACTGCCCCGACAAGAAAATATCTCAATGTGGTCTCCCTGAGCGGGGAAAGTCGAAGTAAAGTAGATTTGTGTTAGGAAAAAAGCTGAAATATTTTAATTAAAACCAGTACATTAATAAAAATTTAATTTATTATAATTTTTAAAACTTATAAAATAAAATTTATTTAAATTTAATAAAAATATGATCTTTTTAAATTAATTTAAAAGATTATTCCCCAAAAATTAAGAAATTTCCCCTATAAAATGGTTTTAAAATTAATGTATCTTAGATAAATTTTACTTTAAAAACACAATGATTATGTTTTTCCAGATTTTTTTATTTCAAATTTTTTTAAAAAAAAATTTGAAACGTATTTTTGCTGCTTCCCCTTTTTTAATATGGCAAGAGCCACACGCACAGGTTTGTGGGGCCTGTGGTCCTCCAAACAAGATCATACCATAGTTCCTATTCACTGAAAGCTTTTCTAATGACTTTCTTTTTCCAGCCTGTCTATAAAACCCTTTTTACATGTAGGACTTATTTGGCCTAAAATTATAATGTGCCTAACCACAGGGGGAGGCGCATCAAAAATTTAGTCTATTTATAATCGCCAAAAATTTCATACATTCGGGCATTATTTTTTTTCATAAATGAGACTCAACAAATTTTTTTGAAGGCCTTTTTATAATGTCGCCCTAAGTGCTGATTTACTAGGAATCAGTTTCGAAAAATAAGGGTTTGTTCACACGTATTTTATGCGTTTGGTTAAAACAGGGGCAATGCCCCGAATTTGGTAAAACCGCTTCATAAGAAATATGGATTATCCTCATCCCCCGATTGTATTGTACAAGTGAAATGCTGCATTAAAGTGTCTATGGGGCCGGTGGGGGTGTGGCCCCCCGCCTCGGAGTTATGCTGTCAAAAAGCTCCCCAACCCGAGTATTACGGCGTATGTAACACCCCAATAATGTTGAACATCTCCCCAAAAATGTTTAAAAAACCACATGTATGTCTTTTCAACTTCAAGTAAAAAGAAAATTTCCCCCTTTTAAAAGTATTTTGTCGTAGGGGTGTTTTATACATAAAAAAAAAATGTATGAAGTTAGTTTAGCTCACTGTACTTTTCATTGAGGGGGTGTGTTTTTTTCCTGGGAGTGCCCCAATTTCAGCTTGCACTTCAGGGATTATTTGGTAGAAACATAATAGTTATTACTCTTACTAACACTTGATGTGTTGTGACTAGTGTTGAGCGATTGCGTTGGCTATCGAGATCGGGCGATAGCGATGTCGGCCTATCGATAAGGTTTTTTGATAGTGAGCTCATTTTTGCGCGATGCCCCTTAAAGTCTATGGGAGGCAAAAACACCTTCATTTTACACCCCAAAAAAGGGTGAGAAATGAAATTAACATCCACAACAGTCAAAGGATAGTGTAATTAGGCAACACATTAGGTTTTAAAAATCCAGAAAAAAAATCCAAAACCTTTACTATCCCTGTCTTGACACAGCCTGACCCTTTAA
>JAODAL010016643.1:0-80081 GCA_025379985.1 Phyllomedusa bahiana | reverse complement strand
ATTTGGGAAAATTTCCTTTTTCTACAATCTTGCATTGACAGATGTAAGCGGTGGACACGGCGGCGCGCTGCTATTTGTTGCGTTAAAGTGACACTGTATTTATCATGTCCGTATTACTGGAAGGTCATAACGACTGAAATCACTTTGCCTTCGGACTCCCTATTATTTGTCTTGATAAGAGATGATGATGGGGGTGTGAGAGGTGAATGGTTGGAGTATTTGTCCAGTACATTAAGGGGAAAAAAGACCTATCCATCAGCAGACGTCTCCAATTTATAGCGGTGACAGCGGTGAAGCGCAGGCCGCTGTCCACCGGTTTGGGCTGGGTCTGTATGCCGCGTCCATTTTAAACATGGGACCATTTATCCATTAACGTGAACAGCAATCACTAAATGTTCTCATTGAAAGCCGCCCCTGCTAACTGGCGAGGAGGACGGGAGAATAATTAAAGCCATATTTTCCGAGCCATTCGTCTTATCTGTGTAATCTTCTCGCACTTTGCAATTTTGCCCTCCAGAAAGTCAGTGAATTAAGTATATGAGAATAAGAAAGTAAGATTTATCACCATTCCACATGGAAGCCCGGAGCCATAGATCAGCCCGGATCAGGGGAGCTCATCACATGAAACCTGCATTATTCTCAGTGCTTAATATGAGGGACCAGAAGGCTCGGAAATCTGGCAGCAGAAAATACCATTTGTTTGTGTTCTGATGTGGCCGACGCTTATAGATTGGACTCGATACCATATTTCATTTGCTCGTCAATGGCTTCTTAATTCTCCCACTTGGCTCCTCAGTAGACGCTGCTCCGCCTGAGATTACTCCGCAGGGAAACTCCCATCAGATCTGTATTAAGTTCCCTTTAGTGTGAACATAAATCTCCTATTCTTAAAATGATTTTTTAGAGGTTGAAATTCTAGGTTCCTATGAGAGGAGACTCTGCCCATTTCCCCATGACAACACTTCCTGCTCTTGCGCTTTGACGGCTTAGTGTTAGCATAGGAATACTGCGCCTCGGAGTAATCCATCATTACTTAGCTTTTATTTTGCTGCACGTATAAGAAAATGGACAAAGGGATTTGTTATATTGCTACGAGGACAGGCTAAGAGTGGCCCACAGAGGAGCAAAGGGAGATCTCTGGTGGGCCTGCAAGGCATGGAGGGCTCTGGAGAGTGCCTGATTTGTAAGGAAAGAAAGGCAGAGTGCAAGAGTCATATAGAGTAGCTGTAGGGTGGTCGCAGAGAATGAACTCCAAAGATGGTGATAGGAATTATCTCCACTGGTGGGCACCATGAATCAACTCTACTGGTGGATGCCAAGAATCATCTCCACTGGTGGGTGGCAAGAATCAACTCAATTGGTGGCCCCAAGAATCATCTCCACTGGTGGCCCCCAGATTCTTCTCCTCTGGTGGCCCCAAGAATCATCTCCACTGGTGGCCCCAAGAATCAGCTCCACTGGTGGCCCCAAGAATCAGCTCCACTGGTGGCCTCAAGAATAAGTTCCACTGGTGGCCTCAAGAATCTTCTCCACTGGTGGCCTGCAAAAATCAACTCAATTAGTGGCCCCAAGAATCAACTTCACTGGTGGACGCCAAGAATCAGCTCCACCGGTGGGCAACAAGAAGCAGTTCCACTGGTGGCCCCCGAGAATCAACTCCCTGGTGGACCCTAAGAATCAACTTCACTGGTGGGACCAAGAATCAGCTTCACTGGTGGATGCCAAGATTCAACTCCACCAATTGGCGGCAAAAATCAAGTTCACCAACATTTTTAACAACAGACCTCCTATAAGAGCATATCTTCAGCCTCTTTCCCTTTGGGAACATTCCCAGGCTCAGTCTTTTTTTAGGAATATTGGGTTCATTGTAAAATTTAAACAAAATTAGAAAAAAATTTTGCTGCACAAATAAAAAAAATGGAAGTGGTTTGTATTTTGCTTTTTAAAGGGGGGCAGATGCCCTTAAAATAAAATGAACCCCCGTGCGCCAGCCAGGGACCTCATATCGGAAGTTTGGGGGGGCTCAAATTACGTAGTGCTCCCAGTACAAATTTCCCCCATTATTATGTTTATAAAATTTATAAATTGTCCTGAAAACCTTTTAGAATTTTTTAAAGCAAAACCCCAATGTGCATTTACATAAGAAAAAAACTTGTCTTTTTTCTGTCCTCTGGGGTCCTCCCGGGGTTCGCCACTTTTGGGAATGAAGGGTTTTCAGGATTCCCTTTTTAAATAGTTACTTATTAATGGATTTATGTTCATGTAACCCACCTTTAAAACTGGGCATGTGTACGGCCAGCTCCTGATATTAAAGGGATTGTCCAGTTCATGTTAAATAAATAAAAAATTTTACTGTGCTTAATAAAAAAATGAGAAAAAAAACTTACCCCCCTTGCTCTCTGTCCAGACTCTCTGTCTTTTTTTTTACCTTTGTTTTTTCTGAAGGGACCCCACTATGGTAGCCACTGTTGGCGCAGGGGTCAATCCCCTCTGCTTACATCCTTCAAAGTGGCACATGACCCGTGCCAATCGAAGCTGCCGGGGGGGGATTTCCCTTTTGGGGGAAAAAGACGAATAAAGGAAAGCCCGGAGAGCCTGCAATGAAAACCAAAAAAAAAAAAGGAGGGGGTTTATTTTATTGGGCACCAGTGTCTGATTATTTAAGCTTCAGATGACTCGGTCATTCCTTTAAAGGCTGAGAAACACCACATAAAATACTGTTTTACTGTCACAACTGATTTTTTGGGATTACTACAATACTTCTGAATCAAATTCTTAAAAATTCTCTCTTTACTTTACTCTTTATTCTCTCCTTTTGTTAGGGAAGCCCGTTTAAAAAGCCCTGAATTTAAAATGAAAAAAAGAAACAGGCTGAGGTGAGAGGAATCAATGTAGTCAGACAACCCCTTTAAGGTCTATGGGGATGGTTTTACAGTTGGATTTTACAATTGGTTTTAAAATCCAAAATCTGCATCAAAATCCAACGTTAAGCCACGCCGTCTGGACATACCCTTATATTGCTTTTCTTCTAGATGGGGAAACCCTTATCCTAATGTATTTTTTTTAAAGTAATTTTACCATTTAGTTCTTGCATAAGCATTTGGGTGCCCCTACTTTGCTATGGGGGCTTTGATTTTTAAACCCCCGGCGTGCACTATCGCTCATTCCAAAATTTTTTCTTTTTCCGTTTTTTTCTGTATCTTTCCTTATCCTTAGAATTCTCTTCGCTGTTCCATCCCGCGTCCCCTTTGTCAGGATTTCACGATTCCCCTCCCCCTTCGCCTCCATTCGCTCCGGAGTCGTCTTCTCGCCCATCTATTTCTCATTTTTAAATACAATATTGAAAACGCACTTTAAATAAAAATGGCTTTTGAATGTGAAACAGATCCGCTGTATCCATTCTCGCCGCGCCGCCGGCCCCATTAAATGCTTCTCGTCTTGACAGAGATAGAAAAATTAATGTGTTCCTCAGGTTGAATAATTTCTTAAATTTCTTAAAAGCAAAAAAATCAAAGCAATTGTGCGATGTGATTCCTGGGCTGCGCGTGTCAGGCCCCGGAAACCTTTTGTATTCTTTTCATTTTTCCCAAATTGCGGGGGCGCTAAAATTGGGTTGTACAATTTTTTTCAGAGGGAAAATTTAACAATATTCTTTTTTTCTCTTTGAGCAGGGGGCCGCGAAAATTTCCTTCACGGCAATACCGCCGCTTTTTGGGAATTATTGTTATTGTAAGGGAGGGGGACTTGGGGTTTTGGGGTGGGGGGTGAAGTTTTCCCTGAAAGGAGCCTTGTGTGTGAGATAATAGAGAACCGCGGCCTGATGGCTTTACTATTCCTGGGGGGTTCCCTTTTAAAAAAATCTCGTTCTGGGCCCAAAGGTTTCTGCCGCTTAGGCGACGTCAAACATATGGCGCTTCAAAGGTTTGCCGCTTTAAACCTTTAAAAATTCATTTAATTTTGCACCCAAAAAGAAAAATGGAAATTTTTTGGGGGGGGGTTCCCTCCGGGGGAAAACCCCTTAAGGGAAAGGAGGGGTGGAAAATATTTTTTGAATGGGTTTGCGGGAGGGGTGATTGCAACGGGTGTAACCTTTTTCACAACAATGTAAGTTTTTTTACAAAGTAATTTTTTTTTAACAACAAAGAAAAATTTTTATCCCAAAAAATTTGCAACAATTTATACAGCTGAAACTTTTTTTACAAAAAAGGGGAAAACTATTTATAAAACAAGGAAAGGGTTTCCAAAATTTGAAAACGATTTACCCCTTTAATGTAATGAATTATACAACAGTGTAATGTTTTTACACAACAATGTAACTATTTATACAGAAATGTAATGGTTTATACAACAATGCAACGTTTTACACAACAATGCAACAATTTATACAACAATGTAACGATTTACAAAAACAATGAAATTTTTTTTACACAAAAAAAGGCAACATTTATACAACAAGTAAGGGTTTCAATTTTTGAAAACGATTTAAAACCAATTTATAAAAAAATTTTCCAATTAAGGGTTAACGAATTTTTAAAACATTGTAATTTTTTTAAACAAAAATTTGAAACCCCAATTTTATAAAAAAAATGAAAATGGATTATCCCAACAATGAAATTTTTTAACAGAAATTTGTAACGTTTTTCCAATGAAATTTTTTTTACAAAAATGTATCCATTTCCCTTTTTAAATGTAGTGTTTCCCAAAACAATGTAGCCTTTTTAACACAAAAAATGTAACATTTTTACACAACAAGGGGCAAAAAATTTACAAACAATGTAGTTTTTTTTACAAAACAAGGTAAATTTTTACAAAAAAGAATGAAATTTGGGACAACAAAGGGTTCTTGTACTCGGCCTCCGTCATTTCGTGCCTCGTTCTTCCCCCTTTCAAAAAAAATAACTTGTTTTCGTAACCCGATTTAAGCCTTTCCTTATTTTCTTTAAATTTTCCTCGTTTGGGGCCCAAAGCGTATTAATTTATTTTCCCACGTTAAAAACAAATTAGCGACACAAATTGCGAATTTTCCTTATTTTTCTCTGATATTTTCCTTTCATTGGGAGCAGAGGTGACTCAGAGGACAAGAAAACGTGTAATTCATTATAGATATTTTTATGACCTTTTACTGGATTAAAAATGTGATTTTATTGCGCTAGGCGAATCGCTCGCGGTGGTAATGAATTAGCAAGTGAAATCTTGACGTAGAGTTCAGGTTGAATAAGGGAAAGGGAAATTTTATTAAAAAATAAAGGGGGGCAAAAATGGGGGCAGAAGAGCTGCGGGGAGGCACTGGGGTGCCCCCTGCTGGTGGGGGTTTTTACGGGGGGACTTTTTTCTTTCCCTTGTTTAAAAAAGGGGACAAAAACCCATAAAAATTTTTACTTTTCACATTGACAAGCAATATGTGAGTATCACGTTTTGGTTTTTTAAAATTGGTTGTTTTTTATATATCATTTTTTAAAATTCCACTTTGTACATGATTCGGGTTCTTTTACCCCCTTCTTCTCTGTATCTTGTTTGCTGAGGGGTTTGCTTGGTAAAAGGATTATTTGGTAAAGTATTTTGAGCTATTTTGAAACAAATATATGATAGGTTTAATGAGAAAAAGTTTATAAAAGCAATTTTATATACAGTATGCAGTAGGATTATTCTGGTATAGTACATAGAGCTATGTAAAATAGGGGGGAAAAATTGGGGAAATTTTTATATAAAACTGGTTACAGTTTTTCCCATAAAATTTATTTAAGTATAGTATATAGTTCTATAAAAAAATTTTTCCCCCATTTACTGGAAAATTTAAAAAAGTGGGCATACTTGTATGGTGGGGTTTTATTTGGGTACAGTATATAGGCTTATTTTTACGATATGGTAGGGATTTTTTGGGGCAGTATATAGAACTTTGATTTTAACAATATAGGGGTAAAATTTTATTTGGGGTTATAGATATAGCGCAAAATTCCTTTACTTTTATTTTGGTTTTGTTTTTATTTGGGAGCAGTATATAGAACTATTGATGTACAATGTATGGTAGAATTGTTTTGGTTTTTGTTAACACGTTTTTACATTTTACAGTATATGGTGGGACCCATTTAGGGACGAATATAGAACTTTTTAAATTGTACAATTTTTGGGTTTGGGTTTTATTTCGGTACAGTATATAGTGCTATATATTTACAGTATATGGTAGGATTATTTGGGAGCAGTATATAGAACTATTGATGTGCAATATATGGTGGGAAATTTTTTCCCAGTTTTTGTATAAAACCCGTTTATATTTTACGTATTGGGGGGGGGGGGATTGTTTGGATAAAATATTTAGAGTTTAATTTTTTACGGGTAAAATAAACTGCATTTATAATGTTTTAAATGCCCTGTGCCGAGTTTTTTTTATGGGTGTGACATATTACCCGGGGGAATGGGGGAAGGAAAAACCCAAACTTTTTTCACCAAGGTCCTTTGAGCCTTTTGCTTTATTTTGGGGTTTTTTGGGGCCCGGTGAAGAGTAAAGAAAAATTTTTGTTTGCAGCAGATATTTTGGGGGGAAAATTGTTTTTTGCCTTTTCCCATTGATCTGTTTGGGTTGTTCAAAAATCCAGGCACCTGCTGCCAAGACTTCCCATTTAAAATAAAGGGGTTGTTTTAAAGTTTAAAAGCCTTTTTGTCTTATTAGTCCCAAAGGGCCCTAAACATTTTTTTTTAATTTTTAAAAGCAGAGGATGCAATTTTTCGGAGGGGGTCCCCAAGACCCCTCATGGCAGCACGGATGTGACCTGCAAAGGAGCCGGGCGGGAGTGAAAGGTAGGGAAAACCCTCTCCCCCCCCTTCCATCACAGGTTTCATTAGTGCATGTCCCAGACGGACGTCGCCCGACTGACCCAATTCTAACACATGGGGTGAGCTGGCAGAGATAATGATATTTTAGGGTGAGGCTGACTCCAGTCCTGATTGGATAATGACTTTTCTGTTTTTATTCCTCCTTTTTCCTCATTATATTTAATTGAATAATGGCGCGCGGTTAAGTGCTGTAAACGCCGTGAGAGAAGGGGCACCGTTTGTTTTCGCAGCTGGACAATCTCAGGAATCAATGTATAAGGGGCCGAGTTCTATTAACTGTTAATTGTCAGCTCTTATGAGCCAATGTCTATTGAGTGAATGGAGCGTTAAGCTGGGAGGGGGGGGGGGTTGCAGATGTTTTGATTAGAGTGAAGGCGATGGGGAGTCAGACGTCATGTCATCTTCTTTTATGCCATTCAGCAATTACTGGTTA
This sequence comes from Phyllomedusa bahiana, assembly GCA_025379985.1. NCBI lineage: Eukaryota > Metazoa > Chordata > Amphibia > Anura > Hylidae > Phyllomedusa > Phyllomedusa bahiana. Next base: position 72,817 of record JAODAL010016643.1, on the reverse strand, counting down.
ATATATGGAGACCCCTGAATCCTTTCTCCCTTATTACTTTATAAGTGGATGGAGTGCAAGCTCCGGAGACCAGTGACCTTTACACCTTCCATTGTTTCCAGTCTTCTCTGGCACCATACTATGTTGCATCTGTGGGTAATTCTCCATTATTTCATATTAGCAACAATATTTCCAACAAGATATCATTTTGCAACAGTTTAGAGTATACGCCGATACATAGAAGCGGACTTGTGGCTATTATAGTTACAGAGTTGAAGATGCAATCCTGCTGTATTCCTGTTAGCTCTCAGGCGGCTGGGTCTAATACATAGAGTTCTGCTATTCTGCATTGAAAGAGATGTAATAATATCAGGCAGTGTGTGAGAATAAAATATGTCCTGTAATGAAGCACAAGGTATTGGGCAGCAAAGCACTGATTAGCGGTTCTGTAGATAAACATGATGCAACTATAAAGCAGGGATTGGTGCGGACATGATATGTATCCTAATGAACTTCACTAGAGGAGGCTCTACAAGGGAATAGCTGGTACTAAGGCAGTGGTCTGCAAAGTGCAGCTCTCCAGCTGTTGGGAAACTACAACTCCCATCATGCCCATTGATATTGATTACATAAATGCATGATGGGAGTTGTAGTCTCCCAACAGCTAGAGAGCTGCACTTTGCAGATCACTGTACTAAGGTAATAGGCACTCTAAGTTAGGGAGATAAGAGAAAGATGGAAGGGTTGTGAATATAGCTCTGAATGTGAATGGAGCAAAGAGCTAGCAGAGGGGGATATTAAGATGCAAGGATCGGCAGCCTGGGAGTTAACAGAAAATCTGAAAAATTGTGAGTACAGCTCTGGAGATGAACCGAGTGTGACATAATATAACTATAAAACAGGGACTGGTACGGACATGATATGTCCCATAATGCTACTCACTAAACAGTGCCCTGGGAGGTGACAGGCAATCTAGCTCAAGAGGTAATATGGAAGGATTGTGAGTACAGCTCTGGATGTGAATGGAGCTCAGATTCAGCAGAGCATGACCGTGAGAAGCAAAGTTCTGTAACCTGGAAACTAACAGAACACTAGCAAAGTTGTAAGTACAGCTCTATGTGTTAATAAAGCTCAGACCCAGCAGAGGGTGACAGTAAAATGCAAGATTGTGCAACCTGGGAGCTATCAGAAAACCAGCAAAATTGTGAATTCTGGTATAGATGTAGTAAAGCTTAGACCCGGCAGGTGCCGACAATGGGATGATGGGGTCTGCAGCCTGGGAGCTACCAGAAAACCAGCAAAACTGTGAGTACAGCTATGAATGTGAATAGGGCTCAGACCTAGCAGAGGGCAATTATAAGATGTAAAGTTCTGCAACCTAAGAGCTAACAGAAAACCAGCAAAACTGTGAGTAGAGCTCTTCATTGATTAGACCAAGCAGAGTGACCGTACAATGCAAGGTTGTTCAACCTGGGAGCTATCAGAAAACCAGCAAATTCTTAAGTACAGCTGCTCTATATTTTAATAGAGCTTAGACCCAGCAGACAGTGATAGTTCCCATGCTGCAGAACCTTGCATCTCACTGTCACACTCTGCTGGTTCTGAGTTATCTTCACATCCAGAGCTGGTCTCACAATTTTACTGGTTTTCTGTAGGCACTTACGCTGAAAAAACCTTGCATCTTATGACTGACCTCTGCTAGGTCTGAGCCGTATTCACATTCAGAGCTGTACTCACAGTTTTGCTGTTTTTCTGTTAGCTCCCAGGCTGCAGAACCCTTCAGTGCACTGTCGGCATCTGTGGGGTTGAAGCTATATTCACATTCAGAGGTGTTCTCACAATTTTGCTGGTTTCTTGTTAGCTCCCAGGCTTCAGAACCTTGCATCTCCCTAACAGAAAAATAGAAAAAATAAGAGAAAAGAACTGAATGTGAATAGATCTTAGACCCCTGGAAAGGGGCGACAGTGAGATGCAAGGTTCTTCAGCCTAAGAGTTAGCAGAAAACCAGCAAAACTGTGAGTACAGCTCTGAATGTGAATACGGCTCAGACCTAGCAGAGGGCAGTTGTAAGGGGCAAAGTTCTGCAACGTACGTGCCTACAGAAACCAATAAAATTGCGAGACCAGCTCTGGATGTAATAGAGCTTCGACCCCGGAGATGGTGACAGTGGGATGAAGGGTTCTGCAGCCTGGGAGCTAACAGAAAAACAGCAAAACTGTGAGTACAGCTATGAATGTGAATAGGGCTCAGACCTAGCAGAGGGCAGTCGTAAGATGTAAGGTTCTGCAGTGCAAGTGCCTACAGAAAACCGGTAAAATTATGAGAACACCTCTGAATGTGAATAGAACTTCAACCCTGCAGATGCCGACAGTGGAATGAAGGGTTCTGCAGCCTGGGAGCGAACAGAAAAACAGCAAAATGTGAGTACAGCTCTGAATGTGAATACGGCTCAGACCTAGCAAAGGGCAATTATAAGTTGTAAGGTTCTGCAGCGTAAGTACCTACAGAAAACCAGTATAATTGTGAGACCAGCTTTGGATGTAACAGAGCTTTGATCCCGCAGATGCTGACATCTGTGAGCACAGCTCTGAATGTGAATAGGGCTCTGACCTAGAAGGGGACCCGGAGATGCTTACAGTGGGATGAAGGATTCTGCAGCCTGGGAGCTAACAGAAAACCAGCAAAACTATGAGTACAGCTCTGAATGTGAATACGGCTCAGACCTAGCAGAGGGCAGTCATAAGATGCAAGGTTTTGCAGCGTAAGTGCCTACAGAAAACCAGTATAATTGTGAGACCAGCTCTGGATGTAACAGAGCTTCGACCCCGGAGATGCTGACAGTGGGAGGAAGGATTCTGCAGCCTGGGAGCTAACAGAAAAACAGCAAAACTGTGAGTACAGCTATAAATGTGAATAGGGCTCAGACCTAGCAGAGGGCAGTCGTAAGATGTAAGGTCCTGCAGTGCAAGTGCCTACAGAAAACCGGTAAAAATATGAGAACACCTCTGAATGTGAATACGGCTCAGACCTAGCAGAGGGCAGTCATAAGATGAAAGGTTTTGCAGCATAAGTGCCTACAGAAAACCAGTAAAATTGTGAGATCAGCTCTGGATGTAATAGAGATTTGACCCTGTAGATGCTGACAGTGGGATGAAGGGTTCTGCAGACCTGGGAGCTAACAGAAAACCAGCAAAACTGTAAGCACAGCTCTGAATGTGAATAGGGCTCAGATTTAGCACAGGGCAGTCGTAAGGTGCAAGGTTTTGCAGCATAAGTGCCAACAGAAAACCAGTACAAGTGTGATAACAACTCTGGATGTAGTAGAGCTTCGAACCCGCAGATGCCAACAGTGGGATGACGGGTTCTGCAGCCTGGGAGCTAACAGAAAACCAGTAAAACTGTGAGCACAGCTCTGAATGTGAATAGGGCTCAGACCTAGAAGGGGACCCCGGAGATGCTTACAGTGGGATGAAGGATTCTGCAGCCTGGGAGCTAACAGAAAAACAGCAAAACTGTGAGTACAGCTCTGCATGTGAATACGGCTCAGACCTAGCAGAGGGCAGTCATAAGTTGTAAGGTTCTGCAATGTAAGTGCCTACAGAAAACCAGTACAATTGTGAGAACACCTCTGAATGTGAATAGAGTTTATACCCCGCAGATGCCGACAGTGCAATGAAGGGTTCTGCAGCCTGAGAGTTAACAGAAAAACAGCAAAACTGTGAGTACAGCTCTGAATGTGAATACGGCTCAGACCTAGCAGAGGGCAGTCATAAGATGCAAGGTTTTTCAGCGTAAGTGCCTACAGAAAACCAGTATAAGTGTGATAACAACTCTGGATGTAATAGAGCTTCGAACCCGCAGATGCCGACAGTGGGATGAAGGGTTTCTACAGCCTGGGAGCTAACAGAAAACCAGCAAAACTGTGAGTACAGCTCTGAATGTGAATAGAGCTCAGACCTAGCAGAGGGCAATTATAAGTTGTAAGGTTCTGTAGTGTAAGTGCCTACAGAAAACCAGTATAATTGTGATAACAACTCTGGATGTAACAGAGCTTTGAACCCGCAGATGCCGACAGTGGGATGAAGGGTTCTGCAGCCTGGGAGCTAACAGAAAACCAGCAATACTGAGTAAGGCTCTGTATGTGACTGGATTCTAGAACACAAAGTAATTTAGGAAAGAGGAGTAAAAGATTTACAAAGTTGCTCGTCGTTACATATAAACAGATGCTCAAAGGTGGATCTTTGCTTTGAGAAAATCCTTTCTGATCTTGGCTCACAACCAGCAATTTCCCAGTGTTTTGCCGTTCTCCAGCTCGCTGGGATCACCGAGGTGCGGAATTAATAATCCATCCAAAGTGTCAGATACAAATCTTGGGAGCGCTGTTTACAGCTGTTTCCAAGTCTCTGCCTTTGTAAGACTCCGACATCCTTTTGTACAAAATACAGAGTTCAAGGCGGCTGATGAATTATTCAATGTCATGAAAGCCACCAAATCAATGTCTGCCGTCCCAGGAATGGTGCAATAAACGTTCTCCGCTCTATTGTTGTGCCCAGAACAGGAAAATGGCTGTAAATCAGCAGGCTGCCCACCCCCCAACATCACTATTATGATAAGACGGCACCTGCTCTTATAACTCTTATTATTTCCAAGAGTCCATCAAGTCTACTGCTAAGAATCATTGGGCAGTGAAAAGTTTTGCAACTTTTAATAGACTTCCATTGTTTGTCATCTTACCTGGATACAAATGTATCTGACTATGCTCTGTGAGCTGAACAGCCGGACTCCAGTCCGATACATTTACCTGCACTGATACATTGTAACAAACTATGAGGACTGCAGAGAGATCAGAAATGTCACATCCTTACTGCATGTGCATTCTATACAGAAGTGTAACCTGAAGCTCCTGGGCCCTAATGCAGCTCCCATGGACTCCCAGACAAAGCAGAGCAGTGGACTCTGCCAAAATACATGACATCTCACCAAGCCACACCTCTGGCCATGCCGAAACATGACACCACGGCTCGGACCATTCTCATGCACACCCCTATCATCACGTCATCTACACTGGCATAGGTCTGCAGTCTACAGGACTAATTGCAGAGTATCCTGCCCAAATACATGACACCACAACAGGCCATGGCTCGAGCCATGCACAAACCTGACACCTCATGAGGCCATACCTCTAACCACCACCAAAAACATCCATATCATCATACATTGGCGGAGGCCTGCAGCCTACAAGACTAATTGCAGTATGCGTTGTCCAAATACATGATATCATACCAGACCTTGCCTTTATCCATGCCCAAACATGACACCACACGAGGCTATGTCTCTAACCACCACCAAATACATTCATATCATCATTCATTGGCAGAGGCCTGCAGCCTACAAGACTAATTGCAGAATACCCTGCCCAAATACAATGCATCATACCAGGCCATGCATCTAGATATGACCAAACATGACACCACGAGACGATGCCTCTAACCTCCCCTTAGCACATCCACATCATCACGCCATGTACATTGATGAAGGCCTGCAGCCTACAAGACTAATTGCAGTATGCCCTGTCCAAATTCTTGATATCACACCAGGCAATGTCTCTAGCCATGCCCAAACCTGACACCACATAAGGCCATGCCTCTAACCACCACCAAATACATCCATATCATCATACATTGGTGGAGGCCTGCAGCCTATAAGACCAATTGCAGTATGCGATGTCCAAATACATGATATCACACCAGACCTTGCCTTTATCCATGCCCAAACGTGACACCACACGAGGCTATGTCTCTAACCACCACCAAGTACATTCATATCATTATACATTGGCGTAGGTTTGCAGCCTACAAGACTAATTGCAGTATGCTTTGTTCAGATACATGACATCACACCAGGTCATTGCCCAACCCTGACACCACATGAGACCATGCCTCTAACCTCCCCTTAGTACACCCATACCATCATGCTCCCTACATTGGCGTAGGTCTGCAGCCTACAAGACTAATTGCAGAATACCCTGCCCAAATACATGACATCACACCAGGCCAAACATGACCCCACGAGACGATGCCTTTAACCACCCCAAGCACACCAATATCATCATACCATCAATGTCAGGACACCCTGCTGACGTCCTGTTGGCAGTCTGCGGCCTACAAGACTAATTGACAGGGCAGGGAGTCGATGGCACACGGTTAAGTTAGCAGTGTTGATCCAGGGCTATATACATTCATCACTTGCTGCCTATATACTTGTGGGAACCGTGTGCAACTGCTAAGTGTGTCCAAAGGATAAGATGGCAGAGCTACCGTATGTAATTTACAATACTAGTGTAGTTATATGTGGCAGAAGGGGTCCTGGACCCTCTCAGGCTGCTGGGCCTCCTAAAGACTGCTTATGCTGCACCCCATCTAGCTATGCCCCTGATAATATACAAAAACTGTATCAAGATGAAGATTTCTGTGAACTCCCAGCACACGGGAGCGTTATACTTTTATCTGTCACTTATATCCTCAACCAGTGCGGTCGCAGGTCCTAATTAATTGTGAGGAAACCTTGTAGCCGTAGGTTATCAGATATAAACTGTGGCACTTTGGCTGGGCCCCTGCAGACAGGTACAGATTCTGACTGTTAGGGCCAATTAGCAGTTTAATGTGGGTTGTATCAGCTCCAGGCCTGAGGTCGGACCCCTGGACACTGAGGTCAGTGAGGTCTCCATAGATCTGTGTTATGTGTCATTAGCCCATTTCCTGCAGAAAGTGAACACATTTGAGCATCATCTCTGGTTTCAGTCTCCTTCCTAATTTCTCCCTAAACGTCCCAGAAGATGCTCCATCCAGGAGGAGACTCCTCCAGACCATGCTCCTCCAGCCACAAGTCAAGAGGTTTCAGAGCAATAACCCCCAAAATACAGATACTTCTTTACCGTCCTCTCCCACCTACGTAGTCATTGCAATGTGAGTCCAGGTTACATGGATCCCCATAATTTCCTGGGCTCTTCTAATCGCAGAGAAACCCTGAAGTTGGGTGCTATTATGAGTAAGGGTGCACAGTGCTGATCTGGAATGCCTGGGGCCCACCAGTAGAGATGATTTTTGGGGCCCACCAATGGACTTGATTCTTGGGGCCCACCAGTGGAGATGATTCTTGGGGCCACCAGTGGAGATGATTCTTGGGGCCACCAGTAGTGATGATTCTTGCGGCCCACCAGTGGAGTTGATTCTTGGTGCCACCAGTGGAGCTGATTCTTGGGGTTCACAAGTAGAGTTGATTCTTGGGGCCACCAGTGGAGATGATTCTTGGGGCCACCAGTGGAGTTGATTCTTGGGGCCACCAGTGGAGTTGATTCTTGGGGCCCACCAGTGGAGCTGATTCTTGGGGTTCACAAGTAGAGTTGATTCTTGTGGCCACCAGTGGAGATGATTCTTGGGGCCACCAGTGAAGATGATTCTTGTGGCCACCAGTGGAGATGATTCTTGGGAACACCAGTGGAGCTGATTCTTGGGACCCACCAGTGCAGATGATTCCTGGGGCCATCAGTGGAGATGATTCTTGGGGCCCACCAGTCGAGTTGATTCTTGGGACCCACCAGTGGAGGTGATTCTTGGAGCCACCAGTTGAGTTGATTCTAGGTTGCCACCAGTGGAGTTGATTCTTGGAGCCCACATCAGTGGGGTTGATTCTTGGGGCCCACATCAGTGGGGTTGATTCTTGGAGACCAGCAGTGGAGCTAGTTCTTGAGGCCCACCACTGGAGTTGATTCTTGGAGCCCACCAGTGAAGACAATTCATGGGGTCCCCCAGTGAAGTTGATTTGTGTATAACACCAGAGCTCCAATGGGTAAAAACAAGTACTTATCAAAGGTAAACAATCTAATCTTGTTAGAGATAAAACACTGCTCAGTCCAACTATGGAGATGTCACTCCCTGCTCTCTATCTAAACAGGAAAGAAGATATGGATGGTAACCTAGAGACACCTGTGTGCACCCAGAGCAGATAAAATCTCTCTTATCTCCTGACCAGGGCAATATCAAAGGAGCAATGTATTTAGTAAAAGTCTTTAGCTTTCAACTTGTAGAGAAAGGTAAATAATAATGGTAGTGCGAAAACCCTTTTAAAGTCATAGCTCCATCTAGTGTAGGACTGTAACCACTAGGCTTTTGTGCTTAATTAAGAATTGTAACCATCATGCTTGCCGTGCCTCTGTAGATCAAAAGGTATTAGATAAAACTCATCTATTTGAATCACATTGGTCTCTAATCAAGAAAACGAGCGAGAAAGGGAAACCCACATCGTAGGCGAGCTCTTTGCAAACCCTGAACCAGCAGGGAGCGTTATGAACAGAGTGATGTGAGCTACTTTGGATGTGAGTGAAGTAGAAGTTAAACCTGCATGGTTTTCGGGATTTTCTGGAGGTTCACCCGTCCTTTGCCTCTACTTGTCCCGTTTGCAGAACGCAGCTCCGGATTCCTCAACATACAGAGAACATTGACCTCGTAACATTTCCTTGTATTTATTTTACCTTTTCCGTTCTATCAAATCGCGAGCGAACAGAGCAGATTTGTGAGCGGAGCCTCCAACCGCAAAATGTCTAATGAAATCCAATCTAATTCCCATTTAGTCGTGAACGCGCTACTGATATTCAGTCATTTTCCCCCAGAATCTAAAAATGTATAAAAAGCACAATTATTTCTGGTGCTCATTAATCTCCTGGTGTAACGACTCCCCGCGCGCTTGTTGTGTTTGGCATCGCCGGTTGAGTTCCATTATTATTAACGATCAATCACGGCGCGGACGTTCGCTAATTCTTAATAACAGAATCTAATTGCGCGCCGTTTCCTTTGATTTGCGGCCGTGGCGATTCCGCCGGCCCTGGTAGCCTTGTTTTTCTTTGTGCTCGGCCTTGAGGACATTGCGCTGGGATCTGTGATCTGATATTTTTATGAGGCATTGTTGGATTTATGGAAGGAGCGAGGTTTCCTGTCTGAGCGAATCAGCCGCGTTTCAGCTGCTGGGGTTACAGAGGTTCCCTCTAAAGTCGGGCGGAAAAAAAATTACAACAACAAAAAGTAATCAGAACCAGGAATTCCTCAAACTGGGTGAACTCTTTACCCTTCCTTTCTGAGTCTCTAGTTTTTTCTTGTCTTTCCCCCATAACCAAAAAAATCCCAGTAAATACAAGTCCTGGAGTCGTCCTCTGACAAGAAGTTATAGATTCAGTTTATATTCAACCATCAAAGGCTCTAACCCACCAGTATAGTTTCAGTTACATAGAGTGTCACCTGGGAGCACTGGGAGGTGAATCCATAGTAGAAATAGTAAAGTATGCTGTGCCACTCTGAATTGCAACTAAGCGCATTTGCAACCAGTGTTAACTGTAACCATGAAGCATGCTGTGTCTCTCTGACTTTTAACTAAGGAGTGTATTGTGCCACCTATTCTCAAGTGTAACTAGGAAGCATGGTATACCACTCAGACTTACAACCAAGGAGTCTATTGTGGATGAACTCTTTACCCTTTCTTTCTGAGTCTCTAGGTTTTTCTTGTCCTCATAGCCCAAAAACAATCACAGTCAATACAAGTCCTGGAGTCGCCCTTTGACAAGTGGTTATAGATTCAGTTTATATTCAACCATCAAAGGCTCTAACCCACCAGTATAGTTTCAGTTACATAGAGTGTCACCTGGGAGCACTGGGAGGTGAATCCATAGTAGAAATAGTAAAGTATGCTGTGCCACTCTGAATTGCAACTAAGAAGTGCATTGTGCAACCATTGTTAACTGTAACCAGGAAGCATGCTATGTCTCTCTTACTTTTAACCAAGAAGTATATTGTGCCATCTATTGTCAACTGTAACTACGAAGCATGGCATACCCCTCAAGACTTGCAACTAAGGAGTGTATTGTGCCATGTACTGTCAAGTGTAACTAGGAAGCATGGTACACCACTCTGACTTGCAACCAGTGTTAACTGTAACCATGAAGCATGGCATACAACTCTGACTTGCAACCGAGAACTATATTGTGCCATGTACTGTCAACTGTAACTATGAAGCACGGCATACCCCTCAGAATTGCAACTAAGGAGTGTATTGTGCCACCTATTCTCAAGTGTAACTAGGAAGCATGGCATACCACTCAGACTTGAAACCAGTGTTAACTGTAACCATGAAGCATGGCATACAACTCTAACTTGCAACCGAGAAGTATATTGTGCCATGTACTGTCAAGTGTAACTATGAAGCATGGTATACCACACAAACTTGAAACCAAGGAGTGTATTGTGCCACCAACTCTCAAGTGTAACTAGGAAGCATGGTATACCACTCAGACTTGAAACCAGTGTTAACTGTAACCATGAAGCATGGCATACAACTCTAACTTGCAAACAGAAGTATAGTTGTGCCTTTGTACTGTCAAGTGTAACTATGAAGCATGGTATACCACACAAACTTGAAACCAAGGAGTGTATTGTGCCATGTACTTGTCAACTGTAACTATGAAGCATGGTATACCACTCTGACTTACAACCAAGGAGTGTGTTGTGGGGAACTTTTTTCCCTTCCCGATTTTCCTTTTTTCCCTTTTTTTTTCCCCCTTACCAAAAAACCCCAAAAATCAAGTTTTTGATTAAGGGGTTTAAAGATTTTAGTTTTCAACCAAAGGAAAAAAGGGAATTTTTTAAATTCCCCGGGGAAGGGGGTGTCCCGTAAAAAAAGTTTGTTGAATTGAATCAAAGTGCACAACCTGTTTTTGAAAAAAAGGTGTGTCCCTTTTTTTTTAACCCAAGAAAATAGTGATAATTTTCAAAAAAAAAAAAGGGGGGGCCCCATTTCGGGAAGAGTTGTTTTTTCCACTTATTCAAGTCCCTAAGGGTTCCACTTGTTGAACCAAGAATGACGGGTTTCCCCATTTTATGAAAACCCCTAAAGAGGGATGAATTCACTTTAAGGGTGGGTTGGGAAAAAACCCTGGAAGGGATTGTGATTTCCCCCCGAGGGGAAAAACAAAAAAAAAATTTTAAAAATTTATGCCCTTCCAAAAAGTTATAGAATTTATTTGACATAAACTGAAACCCAAAAAATTTTCAATTCTGTGGCACCGGGGGGAAAAAAGAGTTTTGGGGGTTTTTTTCCCTAAAAGGGTTGGGCATTCTGGTTGCAAAAAGGGTAGGGTCCCAGGTTTAAAAATTTAAACCCTTAAGTCCAACTTTAACAAGGGTTGGAGAATGTTGCCTTTGGGTACCCCTTATAAAGGAGGGGGGTTTTTTGGGGATTCCCAAAAATGTGACTAGGGTGTTAAAAATTTTAAATTTTGGGTAAATGGGGGTTTTTTTAAAAAATTTAACTATTTTTATTTTCCTTTTTTTTTTTTAAAAAACCCCCCCCCCAAAGGGGCCCCCCCCCTTTTTGGGTCCCCCCCCCTTTTGGGGGTTTGGGACTTCGTTTGAAAGGGTGTTGACTTGCTTGAAAAAAAAGTGAAATTTTTAAAACCCCAAACAAACCCCCCCCCACCCCTCCCTCCCCCCCCGGAGTTGGGCTGGAGATGCCTGATAAGGCTCTGGGGGCCATGGGAAAAGGGAAAAGGGGGTTTTCCCACTTAAGTGACGGGGCCCCCCCCTTTTTTTTTCCCCCTTTTCTAAATATTTTTGATTAAAAAGTAAGTTTTTGGGGTCGTTTGGGTTTTTTCCCCCTTGTTTGGTTTTAGGACCATTGGGAAACTAGGGGCCCCGTTTTTTTTCCCCCGGTAAAAGGGAAATGGGTTTTTTTAAAGGGGGGGGGAAAAGGGCCGGATAAATTGGGGGCTGATAGAGACCCCGGGGGGGAATTTTGGAAAAGGGGGCCCTTTTTTCCCCTCCCCCCCTTTTTGGTTTTGATGAAGCTTTTTTTTTTCCCCAAAAAAATAAAGGAAAAATTTTTATGGCAAAATTTTTAAAAAACCGGCCCTTTTCCCCGCCCCCTGGCCGCCCCCTTTTTAAAAAGAAAAAAAAAAAAAAAAAAAAATGGGGGGGGAAAGAAAAAAAAAAGGGAAAAAAAAAAAAAATTTTTTAAAGGGAAAAAAAAAAAAAACAAAAAAAAAAAAAAAAAAAAAAACAAAGAAAAAAAAAAAAAAAGGGGGGAAAAGAGAAAAAAAAAAAAAAAAAAAAAGGGGGGGGGGAATTTTTTTTCCCCCCAAAAAAAAAAAAAAAAAAGGGAAAAAGAAAGATTTAAAAATAAAAAAAAAAAAAATCCCCCCCCTGAAAAACTTTACATTCACGGAAAAAAAACGATAAGGGTTTCCCAAAGGGGAACAAGGGGGTTCGGGGGGCAATAAATTTACAAAAAAAAAAACTTTAAAAACACACCAGTTATATTAAAACTAGACGAGCAGCTCCCGTTGTGGCGGACTTGTGGACCCCTTTTAAAGAAGACGACACCGTCAGAGAACGTCTGGTTGTCCATCACTTGTCTCTGGGACAATCAGTTTCTTGCTGGGAGCGGGATGACGAGACTACATTTCCACATTTTTTGAACATGTAATTGTGCAAAAAGTGGGTAAAAAATGCATAAAAAAAAACAAAATTTCGAGGGGTTTTTGTCTTTGAAATCAAGTTTTCGCATTTTCTTTTTTCTCCCACAGTGTCCCCCCCATTTAAAATTTCCTGCATATTGCAGGAGCTGACCCCCAACCCTCTCTGTCCTTACATCATGTGGAGCGTTTGCTTGAGGGCCCCCGGGCAATTTTAATTTTTCCCAAAATAAGATGGGCCCCCCCCGGGGGGCCCCTGATCCCTGCCTGTTTTTTTCATATGGGAGGTGACCCCGACCCCACCTTCCCTTAATGGTGAGGACCTGACCCTTCCCCTAACTGGTGCAGCGACCCTTCCCTTCCTCTACATGGTGGGCGACCCCGACCTTCCCTCTATCATGGTGGGGGACCCCGACCTTTCCCCCTACATGGTGGAGCTGACACTGACCTTCCTCTATCAGGTGGAGCTGAACCCGCCCTTTCCCCACAGGGTGGAGCTGACCCCGGTCTTTCCCCCTGTAAAGGTGGAGTACCCTGACCTTCCCTCTTTATGGTGGGGGCTGACCTGACCCCGGGTCCTCACTGGGGACGCGCCCTTCCTTTCCTCTATCTGGGGGGGTACCCTGACTTTTCCCTTATCGTGGGCTGACCCTTCCCTCTATCATGGGGGGAGGACCCCTTCCCCTTCCCTCTATCATGGGGCAGCTGACCCCTTCCCTTCCCTTTTTCATGGTGCAGTGACCCCCTTTCCCTTCCTTCTACATGGGGGGACTGACCCCCCTTCCCTCTATCATGGTGGAGCTGAACCGGCCTTCCTTATCATGGGGGAGCTACCCCGCCCTTCCCTCTATCAGGGGGAGCTGACCTGCCCTTCCCCCTATCATGGTGAGTGACCCTTCCCTTCCCCCAAAATGGTGGAAATGACCCCGGCCCCTTCCCCCTATCATGGGGGAGTGACCCGGTCTTCCTCTATCATGGTGGAGCTGACCCCGCCCTTTCCCCCTATCTGGGGAGCTGACCCGGGCTTCCTCTAACATGGTGGAGTGCCCTGCCCGCCTTCCCTCTATCTTGGTGGAGCTGACCCTGACCTTCCCTCTATCGTGGTGGAGCTGACCCTGACCTTCCCTCTATCATGGTGCAGCTGACCCTGACCTTCCCTCTATCATGGTGCAGCTGACCCTTCCCTTCCCTCTATCATGGTGGAGCTGACACCGGCCGTCCCGCGATCAGGGTGGAGCTGACCCTGACCCCGGGTTTTTCCCCTTATGGTGGGCTGACCCCGGTTTCCCTCTGTCATGGTGGAGCTGACCCCTGCCTTCCCTCTATCATGGTGGAGCTGACCCCGCCCCCCCCCTTCATGGTGGGGTGACCCGGTCTTCCTTTTAAACATGGGGGAGCTGACCCCCCGGGTTTTTCCCCCTTTTATGGTGGAGTGACCTGACCTTCCCCCTTCATGGTGGAGCTACCCCGGGTTTCCCCCTATCATGGGGGGAGCTGGACCCTCCCTTCCCTCTACCCCCCGGGGAGCGACCCTGCCCTTCCCCCTTTCATGGTGGGCTGACCCCGTCTTCCCCTTTTTTGGTGGGGCTGACACGACCTTCCCCCTATTATGGGGAGCTGACCCTGCCTTCCCCTATCATGGTGGAGCTGACCCTGACCCCGGCCTTCCCTCTATCATGGTGGAGCTGATGCTGGCCTTTCCTTTCCTCTACCATGGTGGAGCTGACCCTACTTTTCCCCCCCATCGTGGTGCGTACCCCTTCCCTTATATGTGGAGCTGACCCTTCCCTTCCCTCAAACTGGTGCAGCGACCCTTCCCCTTCCCTTTATCTGGTGCAGGACCCTTCCTTCCTTCTATCATGGGGGGGCTGACCTTCCCCTTTCCCTCTATCATGGGGGAGCTGACACCGCCTTCCCCCTCTATATGTGGAGCTGACCCCCTTCCTCATCATGGTGGGGCGACCCTTCCCTTCCCTCTGTCATGGTGCAGCTGACCCTTCCCTTCCCTCATCTGGGGAGCTGACCCCGGGCCTTCCTCTAATTGGAGCACCCCGGTCTTCCCTCTATCATGGTGGAGCGACCCTGCCCCTTCCCTCTATCATGGTGGGGCTACCCCGGTTTCCCCCTATCATGGGGGAGCGCCCCCGACCCGGGGCCTTCCCCCCTATGGGTGGAGCTGACCCTGACTTTCCCTCTATCGTGGGGGAGCTGCCCCTGCCCTTTCCCTCTTCTGTCGCTAACCCTGCCCTTTCCCTCTATCATGGTGCAGCTAACCCTTCCCTTCCCTCTATCATGGTGGAGCTGACCCCGGCCTTCCCTCTATCATGGTGGAGCTGACCCTGACCCCGGCCTTCCCTCTATCATGGTGGAGCTACCCCGTCTTCCCCCTCTACAGGGTGGCTGACCCCGGCCTTCCCTCTATCATGGTGGAGCTGACCCTGCCCTTCCCTCTATCATGGTGGAGCTGACCCTTCCCTTCCCTCTATCATGGTGGAGCTGACCCTGCCCTTCCCTCTATCATGGTGGAGCTGACCCTGACCTTCCCTCTATCATGGTGGAGCTGACCCCGGTCTTCCCTCTATCATGGTGGAGCTGACCCTGCCCTTCCCTCTATCATGGTGGAGCTGACCCCGGACATCCCTCTATCGTGGTGGAGCTGACCCTGACCCCTGCCTGTCCACATCTTCATCATGAGCACCCGCTGGTACTTGTAGTTCTCCCACCGCCGTGGCTCTGCCGCTGGTCTCAGCCTCGGCTCTTTGAAGCCGCATATTTCATTGTTTTCATCTTCGTGCTGAATATTTCTTTTGCTGATTTATTTGTCTCATTAAAATCTATTTATTAGCTTAGATTTCACATGAGATATTACCGAGCCGTAAATTCTCTGCTTTATGACAAATGTAGATTCTTTATATGTTGCTCCTCTCCCTCCTCGTTACGACGCCGCAGTTTTATGGGTCGGATTTTGGCTGATTTCCACCTTCTGTTTTAGGACTCAAAAAAAAGGCAAAAAAAAATCAAAAATGAAAAACAAACTGAAAGTGAGAGGAGTCGGGAGCAGCAGAGCCCAACCCGCCTCTGTGTCAGCCCGGAGAAGGCACCGACACACTGCACCAAACCCTCAGCTGTGAGCAGGGCCAGGTCAAAAAGGTTGAGGAATTTTAACAGAAAGAACAGACATTTTGACACATTCTTATATTCTGTGATGTTGTTTACCACCAGGGAAGGCAGGATCACATTGCTTCATTATATAAAGGGGTTATTTACCGTATGATAGACCATCAAAGACTGACCCATCTCTGAACGGACCCCCAAAGAATAGAGACCCGGTCAGGCTTGCCCACAACTCTCCATTCTGTTCTATGGGAGTTCCCAGTAACAGGAGCGCTTGTGTTCTTCCATTCTCCTACCCCCCCCCGATGAGTTCCCAGTACAGGGGAGCATGGTGTATCTCCATTCTGTTCTATGGAGTTCCCAGTACAGGTTACGTGTATCTCCATTCACCTCTATGGGATTCCCAGTACAGATGAGCGCTGGTATCCTCCATTCTCCCTCTATGGGAGTTTCCCAGTACAAGGCAGCACTGTGTTCTCCATTCTGTACAATTGAAGTTTCCCAGTACAGGGAGCACTGTGTTCTCTATTTCTCCCTCAATGGAGTTCCCAGGTAACAGGGGAGGCTGTGTCTCCATTCTGATCTATGGGAGTTCCCAGTTCAGGAGCACTACCGACCTCTCCATTCTTCTATGGGAGATTCCAGAACAGGGAGTGCTTGTCCTCTCCATTTGTTCTATGGGAATTCCCCGTACAGGGGAGCGCTGTGTTCTCCATTCGCCTCTATGAGTCTCTCCCCACAGGTGACGCGTGTTTTCTCCATTCTCCTCAATGGTAGTTTCCCGTACAGGGAGCGCTGTGTTCTCCAATCCACCTCTATGCAGTTTTCCCATACAGGTGAGCGCTGTGTTCTCCATTTTCCCTCTATGGTAGTTTCCCAGTACAGATCCTGTTTCTCCATTCTGTTCTATGGAGTTTTCCCAGTACAGGGAGCGCTGTTTCCCATCTTTCTATGAGTTCCCAGTACAGGGAGTGCTAGTGTTTCTCCATTCTATCTTGGGAGCTCCAGTACACCGAGCGCTGTTTCTCCATCTCCTCTATGGGAGTTCCCATACAGGGAGCGTGTATTCTCCATTCTGTTCTAGGGAGTTCCCAGTACAGGGGACGTTGTATTCTCCATTTCTCCTCTAGTGAGCTCCCAGTACAGACGAGCGCTGTATCTCCATTCTCCTCTAGGGAGTTCCCAAACAGGCACACTGTGTCCTCTCCAATCTTTTTCGATGGATGTTTCCCAGTACAGGGACACTGTGTTCCTCCATTCTGTTTCTATAAGTTGCCAGTACAGGGGACTCAGTGTTCTCTATTCTCCTCTATGGGAGTTCCCAAGTACAGGGAGCGCTGTGTTCTCCATTCTGTTCTAGTGGAGATCCAGTACATGGACGCTCATGTCCGCACCATTCTGTTCTATGGGAGATCTCCAGTACAGGACGCTGTTCCCTCTCCATTTTGTTCTATGGAGTATCCCAGTACAGGACGCTGTGTTCTCCATTCCCTCATGGAGATCCCAGTACAGGGAGCTCTGCTGTTCTCCATTCTCCTCGATGGGATTCCCAATACAGGGAGCCGCTGGTGTTCTCCATTCTGTTCTATGGGAGTCCGGTACAGGAGCACTGGTTTTCTCTCCATTCCTCCTCTAGATTCCAGAATAGGAGAGCGCTGGTTACACATCCATTCTCCTCTATGGAGTTCCCAGTACGGGAGAAAAAGCACTGGTTCTCCTTCTCCCTCTATGAGAGTTTCCCCATACAGGAAGCGCTGTGTTCTCCATTCTGTTTCTATGGAGTATCCAGTACAGGAGCGCTGTGTTCTTCCATTCTCCTCTATGAAAGTTCCCATACAGGAAGCGCTGTTTCTCCATTTTGTTCTATGGAGTTCCCAGTTACAGGGGCGCCGCTGTGTTCTCCATTATGTCTATAGAGTTCCCACCGAGGAGCGCAGTTTCTACCATTCTGTTCTATGGGAGTTCCCATACAGGGGAGCGCTGTGTGCTCCATTCTATTTTCTATGGGAGTTCCCAACACGGGGACGCTGTTTCCTCCATTATGTTTCTATTGGAGTTCCCCATACAGGGAAGCGCGTTTCTCCTCTGTTCTATGAGTTCCCAGTACAGGGAGCGCTGTGTTCTCCCATCTCTGTTCTATGAGTTCCCAGTACCGGGACGCGCTGTGTTCTCCTCCATTCTGTTCAATGGGAGTTCCCAGTACAGGGAGTTGCTGGTGTCTCCATTCTGTCTATATGGAGTTCCCCAGTACAGGGACGCTGTGTTCTATCCATGTCTGTCTATGGGATTTCCCAGTACAGGGGAGCGCTGTGTTCTCTCCATTCGTTCTATGGAGTTCAAGACAGGAGCGCTGTGTTCTCTTCCATTCTGTTCTATGGGAGTTCCCATACAGGGGAGTGGCGTGTTTTCCATTCTGTTTTTATCTATGATGTTCCCAGTACAGGGGAGCGCTTGTCTGCCTTCTGTTCTAAGGAGATTCCCAGTTCAGGGAGCGCTGTTTCTCTCCATTCTGTTCTATGGGAGTTCCCCAGTACAGGGAGCCTGTGTTCTCCATTCTGTTCTAATGGAGTTCCCAGTACAGGATCGCTGTGTTCTCTCCATTCTGTTCTATGTAGTTCCCATACAGGGGAGCGCTGTGTTCTCCTGTCCATTCTGTTCTAAGAGTTCCCAGTACAGGGGAGCGCTGTGTTCTCTCCATGACCTGTCTATGTGGGAGTTCCCAGTACAGGGGAGTCAGTGTTTCACCATTCAGTTCTATGAGTGTTCCCAGTACGGGACGCTGTGTTCTCTCCATTCTTGTTTCTATGGGATTTCCCAGGACAGTGGACGCTGTGTTCTCTCCATTCTGTTCTATGGGAGATTCCCAGTACAGGGAGTGCTGTGTTCACCATTCTGTTCTATGATGTTCCTAGCCAGACAGGGAGCGCTGTGTCAGCATTCTGATCTATGGAGTTCCCAGTACAGGAGCCGCTGTGTTCTCATTCTCCAATTCTGTTTCTTATGGGAGTTCCCAGTACGGACGCTGTGTTCTCTCCATTCAGTTCTATGGGAGTTCCCAGTACAGGGGAGCGCTTGTTCCTCTCCATTCCGTGTTCTATGGAGTTCCCATATACAGGGGAGCGCTTGTCTCTCCATATCTTTCTAATGGGAGTTCCCATACAAGGGGAGGCTGTGTTCTCCTCCAATCTGTTTTCGATGGATTCCCATATACAGGGGAGTCTGTGTTCACCATTCTGTCTATGGGAGTTCCCATACAGGGACGGCTGTGTTCTCCATTCTGTTCTATGGGATCCCAGTACAGGGGAGCGTGTTTTCCCTTTTTCCATTCTTTTCTAGGGGTTTCCCATACGGGGAGCCTGTTTTCCCTTTTCCTTTCGTTCTAGGGGAGCCCCAGACGGGGAGCGCTGTGTTCTCTCCATTCTGTTCAAAGGGGATTCCCCGACGGGGGATGCTGTGTTTTCTCCATTCTTTCTATGGGGTTCCCATACAGGGACGCGGGTTTTCTCTCCATTCGTTCTATGGGAGTTCCCAGTACAGGGGAGGGGTGTTTCTGCATTCTGTTCTAGGGGTTCCCAGTATGGGAAAACCATTACCGAGAAGCACAGGACCCCCCGCACCTATCAATTTTTGAGGCTATTCGATTAAATAGCGTAAACTATGTAGGAACTTTTCCTTGAAAAAAACAAACATAATCCATGTTTGAACCTATCAATTATACCATCACACTGCATGGTGGGAACATCCCCTTTAAGATTTTGCACTAAAATTTATCCCATATTTATCACAAAGATTCTCTGTGGATTTTGGCAGAAACAATTGCCCTGAACCCTGTCGTGTTCAGGCCATGAACATCCCCTCTCACCCATTTGGGTCAGGGCCCCTCTAAACAGCATTAAGAGCCCCCAGGTGTAGGAATCCCTGGACCCCCCCCAAACTGTGACTCACACAGGGCTGACCCAAACCACACCACATGAGGCCGGCCCTAACCTCCCCCCCTTTGTAAAACCCCCATATCACCCACCACACTCAAGGGGCCCGCACCTACAAGACTAATTGCAGAAGACCTCGAATACAACACACCCCATACCCCAACCTCTTCCAGTATAGCCAGCTCCCGCTAAAGTGGTAGGGCGCGAAAAACCGTCAAGCGCGGTTTTATTGGGTCCAAATTGGGAAAACCTCTTTTTATCTTGGATCAAACAGGAACCACATGAGCCTTTTTCCCTAACCCCCCTTAGTCACCCATAAAACCCCTACCACCCATTTGGGTTAGGCCGCAGCCACAACCCAAATTTCAGTATTCCCCCCCACATACATACCAAACCCACCAGCCATGTCTGTAACCACCACCAAGTACATCCATATCATCATACATTGGCAGAGGCCTGCAGCCTACAAACAATTTCCCGTGGCTTTGTCCAATTTCAAACATCATACCGGGCTTTCCCAACCCACCACAAGACCATGTCTCAAACCTTCCCTTAACACCCATACCCTCAAGCAACCCTCAATTTGGGGTTTTTGCCGCAGCCTCTGGGCAATTGCATTTTCCTCCCCAAATACATGACACCAAAACCCGACCCTTCCTGTAGCCATACGCAAACTAACACAATAAGGCATCCCCAACCACCCCAAGCGCACCCACATCATCCTGGGACATCAGTGCCCCCCACTGACATCTTATGGGTGGCCTGCAGCATACAAGACTAATTGCAGTGTGCTTTGTCCAGATACAAGACATCACACCAGGTCTTGCCCAAACCTGACACCACATGAGACCATGTCTCAAACCTCCTCTTAGTACACCCATACCATCAAGCAACCCTCATTGGTGTAGGCCGCAGGCCTACTGGACTAATTGCAGTATTTCCTGCCCAAATACATGACACCACACCCGACCTTCCATGTAGCCATACGCAAACATAACACTAGATAAGGCCATGCCCCTAACCACCCCAAGCCCAGCCATATTCTAACACTGATATTTGTGTTAGATATTCTCCTGGGACATCAGTGCCCCCCCCGCTGACATCTTATGGGTGGCCTGCAGCCTACAAGACTAGTTGGCAGGAGAGGGAGCTGATGCTTAATTGTTTGCACGTCCTAAGAACAAACAAGCAGATTAGGGATCCAGGGCATATATCATAGACTCCCGGAACGTACATTGCCCACCAGGGCCCCTGGTGTTTGCGGCGCCCCGAGGGAACTTCCGAGGGTGTCCAATGGATAGGAAGGCGTTGTATGGTTGTTGCCGCTTCCCCTCCCTTACCCAGGTCCCCGGCCCTGCCGGTGTTCAGCTCTGGAGCAGCATGTGGCTTTTATTTCCCGGTTACTGTAGCTGGAGAGGTCTGCTCTCCTCAAGGTCTTCAATGGTCGGAATGTAAACACAAGGGGAACAGACGTCTGTCTAAACAGTCTCACTCCCGCTAATGAACACTTAGAAATCTAATTTGCCCGCTCGGCCGCAGATGGAACATTCCTGGCAGAAAAAAAAAAAAAGCTCCGTCATCTGAGAAATTAGAGAGATTGGTTATTGCTGGAGGGATTTGACTTCAGGATTAGCAGCCATCGGGGGCGGACATGAAAATGAGACCTAAACAATGTAACCTAAGCCTGATATGAGCGGTGACCGCAGGGACCCCCCCCCCCGCGCCTGGTATGTGCCGCCTCGCGCTCTACTTATTCGGATTTCATTTAGAGGATATGACACAGGTTGGGGGTCAGGGAATTAGGGAAATCCTCTACTTAACCAGCACTCGGGTCTGACGGATCCATCCGGAAAAATACAGGCCAGATATCAATGGAATTGTCCTTTAGATTGGACAGACCCCATCCATAAATCAGATTCTGGCCCCCGAGCTCTCCCACGTTACAGGGCGGAGCCGTGACAACCTGTCCACCCCCAATATTAGACGACTCTAATCAGCTACCGGGTGATAAAGCCGTGCTCACACAACGAATGCACCAAAAATGCAAGAAAAGCGCCAATGCTAAAAATGCAGGTTTCTTAATGAACCCAAATGTTACCGGTGCAACATATTTAAGTTGATGATAGAAAGAAAAACTTGTAGTAATGAACCCCGTTATAAAATGCGGGTGTTAGAAAGCGCGAAGGCATTATTCCTACATTTGGTTTGAATGCAAATGAAAATTTGCGCCATTTTCTGCTTTTACTCCGAACCAATTTGTTGGACATTGTTGGTCCTGAATTTCAAGGGGAGTAAAAAGTAACAAATACTGAGTCTTCCTCTCCTCCCCATAGGTGGTCACCATCACCCCACTTCTCTCCCCCATAGGTGGTCACCATCACCCCACTTCTCTCCACCCCATAGATGGTCACCATCACCCCACTTCTCCCCCCCATAGGTGGTCACCATCACCCCACTTCTCCCCCCCAAAGGTGGTCACCATCACTCCACTTCTCTCCCCCCCAAAGGTGGTCAACATCACCCCACTTCTTCTCCCCCATAGTGTCACCATCACAACTTCTCCCCCCCCCATAGTGCACCACACCCCACTTCTTCCTCCCATAGGTGGTCACCATCACCGCAACATCACACCTCCCATGAGATGGTCACCATCACCCCACTTCTCTCCCCCATAGATGGTCACCATCACCCCACTTCTCTCCCCCATAGTGGGTCACCATCACCCCACTTCTCTCCTCCCCATAGGTGGTCACCATCAACCCACTTCTCTCCACCCCATAGGTGGTCACCATCATTGCACTTCTCTCCCCCCCCATAGGTGGTCACCATCATCGCACTTCTCTCCCCCCCCAAAGGTGGTCTCACGACATCAAACCCAACTCTCACCCCACACATAGGAGTATTCCCACCATCATCGCACTCTCTCCCCCCCCATAGGTGGTCACATCACCGCACTTCTCCTTCCTCCCAACATGTCCACCAATCACCCCACTTCTCCCTCCCATAGGTGCACCTCACACCCACTCTCTCACCCCACATAGGTTGTCACCATCACCCACTTCTCTCCCCCCATAGTGGTCACCTCACCGGAACTTCCCTCCCCCCCATAGGTGGTCACCATCACCCACTTCTCTCCCCCCCATCGGTGGTCACCATCACTCCACTTCTCTCCCTCATAGGTGGTCACCATCACCCCACTTCTCTCCCCCCCATAGGTGGTCACCATCACCCCACTTCTCGCCCCCCCATAGTGGTACCATCACCGCCCTTCTCTCTCTCTCCCCCCCATAGGTGGTCACCATCACCCCACCACTTCCCTTCCCCCATAGGTGGTCACCATCACCCCACTTCTCCCCCCCATAGGTGGTCACCATCACCCCACTTCTCCACCCCCATAGGTGGTCACAATCACCCCACTTCCCTTCCCCCATAGGTGGTCACCATCACCCCACTTCTCTCCCCCATGAGGAGTCACCACACCCCACTTCCCCCCTCCAAAGGTGGTCCACATCTACCCCACTTCCCTTCCCCCATAGGTGGTCACCATCACTACACTTCTCTCCTCCCCATAGGTGGTCACCATCACCCCACTTCTCTCCCCCCCATCGGTGGTCACCATCACCCCACTTCTCCCCCCCATAGGTGGTCACCATCACCCCACTTCCCTTCCCCCATAGGTGGTCACCATCACCCCACTTCTCCCCCCCATAGGTGGTCACCATCACCCCACTTCTCCCCCCCCATAGGTGGTCACCATCACCCCACTTCCCTTCCCCCATTCGTGGTTCACATCCCAACAATTCTCTCCCCCCATAGGTGGTCACCATCACCCCACTTCCCTTCCCCCATAGGTGGTCACCATCACTACACTTCTCTCCTCCCCATAGGTGGTCACCATCACCCCACTTCTCTCCACCCCATAGGTGGTCAACATCACCCCACTTCTCTCCTCCCCCTAGGTGGTCACCATCAACCCACTTCTCTCCTCCCCATAGGTGGTCACCATCACCGCACTTCTCTCCCCACCAAAGGTGGTCACCACACCCACTTCTCTCTCCCCCCCATAGGTGGTCATCATCACCCCACTTCTCTCCCCCCCATAGGTGGTCACCATCACTCCACTTCTCTCCCCTCCCATAGGTGGTCACCATCACCCCACTCTCCCCCCCCTAGGTGGTCACCATCTACCGCCACTTCTCCCCCCAAAGTGGACACCATCACCCCACTTCTCCCCCCCCCATAGGTGGTCACCATCACCCCACTTCTCCCCCCCATAGGTGGTCACCATCACCCCACTTCTCTCCCCCATAGGTGGTCACCATCACCCCACTTCTCTCCCCCCACATAGGTGGTCACCATCACCGCACTTCTCTCCCCCCCATAGGTGGTCACCATCACCGCACTTCTCTCCCCCCCATAGGTGGTCACCATCACCCCACTTCCCTTCCCCCATAGTGTCTCCATCACCCCACTTCTCCCCCCATAGGTGGTCACCATCACCCCACTTCTCCCCCCCATAGGTGGTCACCATCACCCCACTTCCCTTCCCCCATAGGTGGTCACCATCACCCCACTTCTCCCCCCCATAGGTGGTCACCATCACCCCCCTTCTCCCCCATAGTTGTCACCATCACCCCCACTTCCCTTCCCCCATAGGTGGTCACCATCACTAACACTTCCTCTCCACCCCATAGGTGTCACCATCCACCCACATCTCTCCACCCCATAGGTGGTTCACCATCACCAACTTCGCCCCCCATAGGTGATCACCAATCACCAACTCTTCCCGCCCCATAGTGTCACCATCACCCCACTTCCCTTCCCCCATAGGTGGTCAACATCACCCCACTTCTCCCCCCCATAGGTGGTCACCATCACCCCACTTCTCCCCTCCCTAGGTGGTCACCATCACCCCACTTCCCTTCCCCCAGAGGTGGTCACCATCACTACACTTCTCTCCTCCCCATAGGTGGTCACCATCACCCCACTTCTCTCCACCCCATAGGTGGTCACCATCACCCCACTTCTCTCCCCCATAGGTGGTCACCATCAACCCACTTCTCTCCTCCCATAGGTGGTCACCATCACCCGCACTTCTCTCCCCCCCATCGGTGGTCACCATCACCCCACTTCTCCTCCCCCCCCTTAGTGGACACCATCACCCAACCACTCCTCTCTCCCCCCATAGGTGGTCATCATCACCCACTTCTCTCACCCCCTCATAGGTGGTCACCATCACTCCACTTCTCTCCCCTCCCATAGGTGGTCACCATCACCCCACTTCTCCCCCCCCATAGGTGGTCACCATCACCCCACTTCTCCCCCCCATAGGAGGTCACATCACCCCCCACATTCCCTCCGCCCATCAGTGGTCACCACACCCCCCACTACACTTCCCCCATAGTGGTCAACCATCACACCCACTCTCTCCCCCCCTCCCCATAGGGTCACCAACACCTACCACTTCTCCCTCCCCATAGTGTCACCATCACCCCACTTTCTCACCTCCCCCAAAAGGTGTCACCATCACCCCACTTCTCTCCACCCCATAGGTGGTCACCATCACCCCACTTCTCTCCCCCCCATAGGTGGTCACCATCACCCCACTACTCTCCTCCCCATAGGTGGTCACCATTACCCCACTTCTCTCCACCCCAAAGTGTCACCATCACCCACTTCTCTCACCCCATAGGTTGGTCACCATCACCCACTTCTCTCTCACCCCCCTATGGTCACCAACACCCACTTCTTCTCCCCCCCATAGGTGGTCACCATTACCCCACTTCTCTCCACCCCATAGGTGGTCACCATCACCCCACTTCTCTCTCCCCCATAGGTGGTCACCATCACTCCACTTCTCTCCCCCCCAATAGGTGGTCACCATCACCCCACTTCTCTCCGCCCCATAGGTGGTCACCATCACCCCACTTCTCTCCTACCCACTGGTGGTCACTATCACTCCACTTCTCTTCTCCCCATAGGTGGTCACCATCACCCCACTTCTCTTCCCCCATAGGTGATCACCATCACCCAACTTCCCTTCCCCCCATAGGTGGTCACCATCACTCCACTTCCCTTCCCCCATAAGTGGTCACAATCACTCCACTTCCCTTCCCCCATAAGTGGTCACAATCACTCCACTTCTCTATATAGGGGGCTCAGGGCTCGATTGAATGAGGGGCCCCAGGATGTTGTTACGATGTGGCCCTCACTTTGCAGGATGTGGTGGATGAATATTTGGTGGATTCGTGTTTTCTGGTGGTGTTTTTTTCCTTCTCAGGTGTGGGCTCCAGGATAATGGAGTATAACGAGGAGGACTCCCCTCATCTCCCATTACCCTGATTGAGGAGCGTCAGCCGCGCGGTCTAAACCGCAACAGACGAGCTTCTTGTTCGCTCAACAAAGGCGCTAATCACAGCGAGCGGCTACGAGAAGTGAAGACAGAGACGACCCATCCAGGTGCATCTATATCACCGACAACACGGAGCAGCAAGAGAGTCGTGGGGGAAAACTCAAAATCCTCACAAGCGACGACACCCCCAACCTCCCGCAGCCACACAGTGCACCGAGAGGGAGGGGGGACAGGCAAGTCCTGGAGCCTCCTTCTGAACGGTCTATTCAGAGGTTCCTACCGGTCACCCAGCTTTTCCAGAAACAATCAATATGGCCGCCAATCGCTCTTCTGGACTTTTGAAATGCAGCCTAGTAATGCAATGGTAGGATTCCCCGACACAGGATCCTTGTACAATACACCCGCATAGGAGCCCTGTATGATACACCTCCATAAAGAAAAATGTACAATAGGGCCCCGTTTATCCACCCAAAAAGGACCCCCTGTATTTTCACCCCAAAAGGCCCCCTGAAACAATGGGGGCCCCGTTTTTAATCCACCCGCTAGGACCCCTGTATATAAAACCCCCATAAGACATTGTACAATGGGGGGCCCCCTGAAATTACCCCACCCGTTTGAAAGCACTGTATGATAAAACCTCCATAAAGCATTGTACAAAAAAGGGGCCCCTTTATTACCCACCCGAAAATTTTTAAGGAGCCCTTTATGAAACCCCCTCCATAAGAGCCTTTCCCAATGGGGGCCCCCCTTTTTTAAATCCCCCGGGATAGGACCCCCTGTTTTGATCACCTCCATAAGAGCATTGTACAATAGGGGCCCCTGTATTATCCACCCGCTAGGAGCCCGTATGTTTAAAACCCCCATAAGAGCTTTGGGTCAATAGGGGCCCCTGTATTATCCACCCGCATAGGAGCCCTGTATGATACACCTCCATAAGAGCATTGTACAATAGGGGCCCCTGTATTATCCACCCGCATAGTGCCCTGTATTATCCACCCGCATGGTGCCCTGTACTACCCAAACCCGCGGGTCCCCCTGTATACCCAAACCCGGGGGTTTCCCTGTACTTCCACCCGCAGGGTTTGCCCTGAAACTATCCACCCGCATAGTGCCCTGTACTATCCACCCGCATAGTGCCCTGTACTATCCACCCGCGTAGTGCCCTGTACCTGAACCTGGTATCTGGGGAGGGAATAAATGGCCAGGACTGGAGCCAGCTCTGATCCCGGCTGTCACATCAGGAGCCCACTGCAGATGGGAGTCTCCTACATTTTCCCATAGAGTTAGATATTACCAAGAAAGTTTCCATTCACCAACAGCAAGCAGAGCTCTTGAAAACCATGAAGAATCTAAACAGTGTATTGAAAATTTTCAGGAACATTTTATATAGGGGACTGGCCCCGGGTGGTTGGGGGTTTGGTTTTTGGGCCCCGTTGTGTTATCAGGCCTGATCCTCACCATCCACAAGGGGTTAATGCGGAGCCCCCAGACAGCGGCGGGGGGGGATCCATCAGACACGACGTGTAGAAATGTCACACAAATGTTCGCTCGGAGCTGCTATTTTCTGTCAGCGCAGCAATCCGTTTTAATCTCGGCGTGCCGCCGTAATAAGTACCCTGGGCTGAAAATAATGGCGCTGTCATTCTGCGGGAAAGATTCTGCCGCCGCTCCCTCCGTCACAAATGTCAAATATTTCAAACTTCTCCGAAAATAAAAATGAAACAAATTGGGACGGTTTAAAAATGTCTGATTTCATTTCTTTAAATTCTGTTTAATGGGTGTAACCCCCCCCCACCCCACCCGGCCGTAACTCGTCAACGAACTCGTATTCAATTATCCCCGAGCCCCATGATCCATCATGAGGAGGAAATAATGTCCCATTAATATGCAAAATGCCTCCATTTACCCACAAGTGTTACGGCCTCACCAGGGCCACATACCTGCCAGGGGGGCACCGCCGGCACACGCGCCACAGACCCGCCAGGGGGGCACCGCCGGCACACGCGCCACAGACCTGCCAGGGGGGCACCGCCGGCACACGCGCCACAGACCAGCCAGGGGGGCACCGCCGGCACACGCGCCACAGACCTGCCAGGGGGGCACCGCCTGCACACGCCCCCCAGACCCGCCAGGGGGGCACCGCCGGCACCCGCGCCACAGACCCGCCAGGGGGGTACCGCCGGCACACGCGCCACAGACCCGCCAGGGGGGCACCGCCGGCACACGCGCCACAGACCCGCCAGGGGGGCACCGCCGGCACACGCGCCACACACCCGCCAGGGGGGCACCGCCGGCACACGCGCCACAGACCCGCCAGGGGGGCTCCGCCGGCACACCAGCAGCACATTGTGTGTCAGGAACAAAACCTGATCCCTGTCTCAAAGTGTTGCTGCATTCCTGCAGTGACGTGTGCCCGGGCATCCAGGGGGGGGGGGGGGGGGGGGGCGGGGGGGGGGGTTCAGGGGCAGCGTGATGCCGCCCAGCAAAGAGCCATTGTGCTTTATAGAAAGGCCATTTCTGCAAGAATCGTTGGTGTTTGAGGTGTTTGCACTGGACAAAAAACTCAGTTTTATGAACTTTTTTTTAGGATCTGGTTTTCAGTGAGTTTTTTTGTACAGTTAGGGTCAGAATTGGGGCTAGGTTTAGGGTTAGTGTTACAGTTAAGATTACGGCTAGTTAGGGTCAGGATGAGGGTACTCAGGATTAGGGATACAGTTAGGGTCAGGATTGGGGCTAGGTTTAGGGTAAGAGTTAGGGTCAGGTTTGGGGCTAGGTTTAGGGTTAGTGTTACAGTTAAGATTAGGGCTAGAGTTAGGGTCAGGATTAGGATACTCAGGATTAGGGCTAGAGTTAGTCAGGATTGGGGCTAGGTTTACAGTCAGAATTAGGATCCGGATTAGGCTACACAAGATTTGGGCTAGAGATATGGTCAGGATTGGGGCTAGGTCTAGGGTTAGGTTATATAGTTAGGATAAGGGCCATATTTAGGGTTAGGACTAGATTAAGAGTCAGGAATGTGGCTCCACTTAGGGTTAGTGTTACAATTAAGACTATGGCTAGAGTTAGGTTAGGATTGGGGCTAAGATTTCGGTCAGAGTTAGAATCAAGATTAGGCTACACAGGATTAGGGCTAGAGATATGGTCAGGATTGGGGCTAGGCCTAGGGTTACGGTATACAGTTAGGATTAAGGCTAGCATTAAGTCAGGATTGGGGCTAGGATTAGGGTAAGAGTTAGGTTCAGGTTTGGGGCTAGGTTTAGGGTAAGAGTTAGGGTCAGGTTTGGGGCTAGGTTTAGGGTTAGTGTTACAATTAAGATTATGGCTAGATTTAGGATCAGGATTAGGCTACACAAGATTTGGGCTAGAGATATGGTCAGGGTTGGGGCTAGGGTTAGTGCTACAGTTAAGATTACGGCTAGAGTTAGGGTCTAGATTAGGGTTACGGTTAGGGTCAGGATTGGGGTACTCAGAATTAGGGCTAGAGATATGGTCAGGGTTGGGGCTAGGGTTAGTGCTACAGTTAAGATCACGGCTAGAGTTAGGGTCAGGATTAGGTTTACAGTCAGAGTCAGGATCCGGATTAGGCTACATAAGATTTGGGCAGGATTGGGGCTAGGCCTAGGGTTACGGTATACAGTTAGGATTAAGGTTAGCGTTAAGTCAGGATTGGGGCTAGGTTTAGGGTTAGTGTTACAGTTAAGATTAGGGCTAGAATTAGGGTCAGGATAAGGGTTACGGTTAGGGTCAGGATTGGGGTACTCAGAATTAGGGCTAAAGTTAGGGTCTGGATTGGGGCTAGGTCTAGGGTTAGGTTATATAGTTAGGATAAGGGCCAGATTTAGGGTCAGGATTGTGGCTCCACTTAGGGTTAGGATCAGAGTAAAAAGTTCAGGCTTAGGACCTCCTGAACCTAAATGTTTTTAGCATTTCGGTTGAACCGGTGTCCAGCTGAACAGGTTGGAGCCTCTCTACCCATGAGTGCGATCTTCTCCCAGATCCAGCCGTAAGCTGCCGGCAGAGGACCGTGCTGCTCATCGCGCCACATACTCCTTTCACTTAGATAAATCTCCTTTTGTAAGCATGGCTCCCCCCGCGGCGGGCGCTGCCATTGCCTGGAATGCTCCGGAATCTTCCTGTGTTTAGCTTAGAAGCTGTGAGCGCTGTGCGGCCTGGGACTGCGGATGGAGACATCACACGGACGCTTATTTTACCAAGTATTAACAGCCGCACAAACCCACAACTCAAGTGTCACCGCGTGGCGGTCCGTGATACAAAGCCCTCCCCGGCTGGATGTCCTCGTCCTGCGCCACGGAGGCCATCGCCGCTTTCATCTATCTCCTTCTAACATTTCACTCACAACCAAACACCGAATGTCTGGAGACGCTCAGCGAAGCCGCCCGTCCCCGAAATCATCAGACACCCAGATCCAATCACAGCCGCGCAGCTGGAAAGCTGTCCTCTCCTGTCCTGATCCAGAGCTCGGGCTTGTCTTCTACTCCAGTCCTAGCTGAAGCTGCAGGCACCAATATTCTCTTATATTACACCTTATACTCCAGTCCTATCTAAAGCTGCAGGCACCAATATTCTCCTATATTACAATTTATACTCCAGTCCTAGCTGAAGCTGCAGGCACCAATATTCTCTTACATTACACCTTATACTCCAGTCCTATCTAAAGCTGCAGTCACCAATATTCTCTTATATTACACCTTATACTCCAGTCCTTTCTAAAGCTGCAGTCACCAATATTCTCTTATATTACACCTTATACTCCAGTCCTTTCTAAAGCTGCAGTCACCAATATTCTCTTATATTACACCTTATACTCCAGTCCTTTCTAAAGCTGCAGTCACCAATATTCTCTTATATTACACCTTATACTCCAGTCCTTTCTAAAGCTGCAGTCACCAATATTCTCTTATATTACACCTTATACTCCAGTCCTTTCTAAAGCTGCAGTCACCAATATTCTCTTATATTACACCTTATTCTCCAGTCCTATCTAAAGTGCAGTCACCAATATTCTCTTTATATTACACTTATACTCCAGTCTTTTCTAAAGCTGCAGGCACCAATATTTCCTATATTACAATTTATACTCCAGTCCTAGCTGAAGCTGCAGGCACCAATATTCTCTTATATTACACCTTATTCTCCAGTCCTATCTAAAGCTGCAGTCACCAATATTCTCTTATATTACACCTTATATCCCTCCTTTCTAAAGCTGCAGTCACCAATATTTCTCTTATATTACACCTATACTCCAGTCTTTCTAAGCTGCAGTCACCAATTTTTCTCTTATATACACCTTATACTCAGTCCTTTCTAAAGCTGCAGTCAAACCCAAAATTCTCTTATATTACACTTATTCTCAGTCCTATCTAAAGCTGCAGTCACAATATTCTCTTATATTACACCTTATACCCAGTCCTATCTAAAGCTGCAGGCACCAATATTCTCCTATATTACAAGTTATACTCCAGTCCTATCTGAAGCTGCAGGCACCAATATTCTCTTACATTACACCTTATACTCCAGTCCTATCTAAAGCTGCAGTCACTAATATTCTCTTATATTATACACCTTTACCCCCGTCCTTTTCTAAAGAAGCAGTACCAATATTCTATTATTTCCACCTTATACTCCAGTCCTTTCTAAAGCTGCAGTCACCAATATTCTCTTATATTACACCTTATACTCCAGTCCTTTCTAAAGCTGCAGTCACCAATATTCTCTTATATTACACCTTATACTCCAGTCCTATCTAAAGCTGCAGTCACCAATATTCTCTTATATTACACCTTATACTCCAGTCCTTTCTAAAGCTGCAGTCACCAATATTCTCTTATATTACACCTTATACTCCAGTCCTTTCTAAAGCTGCAGTCACCAATATTCTCTTATATTACACCTTATACTCCAGTCCTATCTAAAGCTGCAGTCACCAATATTCTCTTATATTACACCTTATTCTCCAGTCCTATCTAAGCTGCAGTCACCAATTTTCTCCTTTTATTAACCTTATATCCAGTCCTTTCTAAAGCTGCATTCACCAATATTCTCTTATATTTCACCTTATTACTCCAGTCCTTTCTAAGCTGC
Source organism: Phyllomedusa bahiana (assembly GCA_025379985.1). Classification (NCBI taxonomy): domain Eukaryota; kingdom Metazoa; phylum Chordata; class Amphibia; order Anura; family Hylidae; genus Phyllomedusa; species Phyllomedusa bahiana. Next base: position 40,827 of record JAODAL010016643.1, on the reverse strand, counting down.
AGTCACCAATTTCTCTTATATTACACCTTATATCCAGTCCCTTTTTAAAGCTGCAGTCACAATATTCTCTTAATTACACCTTATTCTTTTCCAGTCCTATCTAAAGCTGCAGTCACCAATCTTTTTCTTATATTAACACCTTATACTCCGTTCTTTCTAAAGTGCAGTCACCCCAAAATTCTCTTATATTACACCCTTTTACCCAGTCCTATCTAAAGCTGCAGTCACCAATATTCTCTTATTTACACCTTCATACTCCAGTCCTTTCTTAAAGCTGCAGTCACCAATATTCTCTTATATTACACCTTATACTCCAGTCCTATATAAAGCTGCAGTCACCAATATTCTCTTATATTACACCTTATACTCTAGTTGTACCTAAATCTCCAGTCACCAATATTGTGCTATATTATGCCTTATATTATGCGTCTACTCCAGTCCTATCTAAAGCTGCAGTCACCAATCTTTTTTTACATTATGCCCTATACTTCAGTCCTATCTAAAACTGTATTCACAAAATCTGCTGGTGGTGGCTTAAGTTTTACCCCTTTTTTGTACTGAAATGCCCCTAAGAGGGGGCTGCAGACTTGCTATCTTCCCTTCTCCCAGTCAGGAGCCATTGTGACAGCAGTCCTCCCAGTCAGGAGCCATTGTGACAGCAGTCCTCCCAGTCAGGAGCCATTGTGACAGCAGTCCGAGCAGGGCCGTGGTTGTCAGGCTGCCATAAATCATTTCTGGGCCCCCAGCCCATTGCTGGTTCCCCTCTTTCCCTTATCAGGGGAGTCAGGGAGGAGAGCCTCAGCCTCAGCATCAGTCTCACTACTGCAATTGGTGACTTTACAGATTTGTAATAAGTTTTGCTTCTCATGTCATGTCCAAGCGTGAGCTCAATAATAGCGGCTGATCATGACCCCTCCGATTGATAATGCCCCGGAAACACTGTATTCAGTCTCTAATTTACTTCTTCTGGACCAACACAGCCAGAAACCTACAGGAAGCACATTGATAATATGTTATGTTGATGTTGTAGTTACGTTACTACAGTGTAACAACAAGACAACAATCAGTGAGATAACATTATAACAATGTGAGTGTAACAGCAACAATGTATCAGTCTAACAACAATGTGAGTGTAACAACAAAAAAGAATCAGTATAACAAAAATGTTAGTGTAACAACAATGTATAAGTCTAACAACAACGTTAGTGTAAAATCAATGTATCAGTCTAACAACAATGTGAGTGTAATATCAATGTATCAGTCTAACAACAACGTGAGTGTAATATCAATGTATCAGTCTAACAACAATGTGAGTGTAATATCAATGTATCAGTCTAACAACAACATGAGTGTAACAGCAACAATGTATCAGTCTACCAACGTGAGTGTAACAGCAACAATGTATCAGTCTAACAACAACATGAATGAAACAGCAATAATGTATCAGTCTAACACCAGTGTCTCAATACCCTTGGGTTTCCGCTGTGGATTTTCCTTTTGTACGCAGCAAATTTTGCCGCAGTATAATCCACAGATTAGCGCCGTTCAATAGTGTCACCCATATCTTGTCACATGGACTTAAAAACCCACGACCAACACTCTGCGGCCTAAACACTTTTTATAATTTCTGTTAAAAATGACAGGAAGCAGTTTAGAGGCGAAATTGAAGGAAATTTTGCAGAAATCCGTCGTGTGAACAGAGCCTAAAGGACATATTCACACAGAGCGGATCAGCTGCAGGAATATTCATATCGTCTGCACCAACGTCTCCGAGCTGTGTGGCTGTGGCCTAACCCTGTATGAAGTAAGAGTGCCTGTGTTAAGTATCTGATACTCTGTGGCTTGTAGTTCTCCTGGATCTCCTCCCCTCTGCTCCGACCTGTGTGGCTGTGGCCTAACCCTGTATGAATGTAAGATGTGTCCATGTGTCTATGTTATCTGATACTCTGCTGGGCTTTGTAGTCCTCCTGCGTCTTCTTCCCTCTGGTCTGACCTGTGTGGCTGTGGCCTAACCCTGTATGAATGTAAGAGGTGTCCTTCTATCTATGTTATCCGATAGTAGAATACTACTTGTTCTAGAGCTCTGCTGGGCTTTGTAGTCCTCCGGCAGCACAGGGACACGTCTCTACGGCAGCGAACGTCTCCTAGCGATGCAGTATAAATGGATGCTCTGTGTGGGCGCGTTAAGTGATATTATCCCTTCTCAGTTGTGTAATTTGTTGGTATATGGAGAGGGCAGCACAAGAGGAGAGCAGTAAATGAAGCAGCAAATGAGATTGTAATTTTAGATTCTCCTTCTTGTCTGAATATTGTACAAGAGACATCCGAGCGCTTATTAATATTACAATATCCTGCAGGCTCTAATCACACATGACGGGATGTAACTGCGCTCAGGAGAGCCGCAGAATGGGTGGAGCCTGACGGTGGCCGCCCCCTGACTGCAGCATTGTGGGTGATGGGAGCACATGGGTAAGCTTTGCATTTTATAGCATTAACATTCTAAGTGTAAAGGTTGTGACTACCAAAACAGCGCCCCCAGTGGTGAGGTGTACAGAGCGCTCCATGTCCAGGCTTACAGCGCCCCCAGTGGTGAGGTGTATAGAGTCCTCCATGTCCAGGCTTACAGCGCCCCCAGTGGTGAGGTGTACAGAGCCCACCCTGTCCAGGTTTACAGCGCCCCAGTGGTGAGGTTACAGAGCCTCCATGTCCAGGCTTACAGCGCCCCCAGTGGTGAGGTGTACAGAGCCTCCATGTCCAGGCTTACAGCGCCCCTAGTGGTGAGGTGTACAGAGCCCACCATGTCCAGGATTCAAGAGCCCCCAGTGGTGTGGTGTACTGTGCCTCCATGTCCAGGCTTACAGCTCCCCCAGTGGTGGTGGTGTAATTTGCCTCCATGTCCAGGCTTACAGCGAACCTAGTGGTGAGGTGTACAGAGCCCTCCATGTCCAGGCTTACAGCGCCCCTAGTGGTGAGGTGTACAGAGTCCTCCATGTCCAGGCTTACAGCGCCCCCAGTGGTGAGGTGTACAGAGCCCTCCATGTCCAGGTTTACAGCGCCCCCAGTGGTGAGGTGTACAGAGCCCTCCATGTCCCGGGTTACATCGCCCCCAGTGGTGGAGGTGTACAGAGCCCTCCATGTCCAGGCTTACAGCGCCCTCAGTGGTGAGGTGTACAGAGCCCTCCATGTCCAGGCTTACAGCGCCCCCAGTGGTGAGGTGTACAGAGCCTCCATGTCCAGGTTTACAGCGCCTCCAGTGGTGAGGTGTACAGAGCCTCCATGTTCAGGGTTTCAGCGCCCCTAGTTGTGGAGTTTTACAGAGCCCTCCATGTCCAGGCGTAAAGCGCCCCCAGTTGTGTTGTGTACAGAGCCCTCCATGTCCAGGCTTACAGCGCCCCGAGTGGTGAGGTGTACAGAGCCCTCCATGTCCAGGCTTACAGCGCCCCCAGTGGTGAGGTGTACAGAGTCATCCAGGTATACAGCGCCCCTAGTGGTGAGGTGTACAGAGCCTCCATGTCCAAGCTTACAGCGCCACCAGTGGTGCAGGTGTACAGAGCCCTCCATGTCCAGGCTTACAGCGCCCCCAGTGGTGAAGTGTACAGAGCCCTCCATGTCAGGCTTACAGCGCCCCTAGTGGTGGAGGTGTACAGAGCCCTCCATGTCCAGGCTTACAGCGCCCCCAGTGGTGAGGTGTACAGAGCCCTCCATGTCCAGGCTTACAGCGCCCCCAGTGGTGGGGTGTACCAGAGCCCCCATTCCAGGTCTTACAGCGCCCCCAGAGGTGAGGTGTACCGTGCCCTCCATGTCCAGGCTTACAGCGCCCCCTGAGGTGTGGTGTACAGAGCCCTCCATGTCCAGGCTTACAGCGCCCCTAGTGGTGAGGTGTACAGAGCCTCCATGTCCAGGCTTACAGCGCCCCTAGTGGTGAGGTGTACAGAGCCCTCCATGTCCAGGCTTACAGCGCCCCCAGAGGTGAGGTGTACAGAGCCTCCATGTCCAGGCTTACAGCGCCCCCAGTGGTGAGGTGTACAAAGCCTACATGTCCAGGCTTACAGCGACCACACTGCTGAGGAGTACAGAGCCACCATATCCAGGCTTACAGCGCCCCCAAGGGTGGAGGTGTACAGAGCCTCCATGTCCAGCTTACAGCGCCCCCAGTGGTGAGGTGTAAAAAGCCCCCATGCCCGGCTTCAGGCCCCGGGGTTTTGGGGTGTAAGACCTCCATGTCGGGGTTACCCCCCCAGTGGTGAGGTGTACGAGCCCCTTGTCCGGTTTAAGGGCCCCCCTAGTGGGGGTGTACAAGCCCCCCAGTCCGGCTTACAGGCCCCTGTGGTGGGGTGTACAGAGCCCCCAGTCCAGGTTCCCCCCGGGTGGTGAGGTGACAGAGCCCCCCATTCCGGGCTTAAGCGTAGTGGTGAGGTGTACGGCCCTCCATTTCCGGCTTACAGGCCCATGGTAAAAGTGTACAGAGCCCTCCGTCAGGCTTCGGCCCCCCAGTGGTAAAGTGTACGACCCTATGTCCAGGCTTACAGGCCCCAGTGGTGAGGTTACGGCCCCGTCCAGGTTACAGCCCCCCTAGTGGTGAGGTTACAACCCCCATGCAGGTTACAGGCCCCGGGTGGGGTGAAAGGCCCCTCTTTCCCAGGTTTAACCCCCCCGGGGTGAGGTTAAACCCCCCAGTCCAGGTTAAAGCCCCCGGGGTGGGTGTACGGCCCTCCATGCCAGGTTTACCCCCCCCCGGGGTGGGTGTAAGGCCCATGTGGGCTTAAGCCCCCCCAGTGGTGAGTTGTACAGCCCCCCATGTCCAGGTTAAGGCCCAGTGGTGAGGTGTACAGGCCCCCCCTGCCAGGCTTACGGGCCCCCTTTGGTGAGTTGAAGGCCCCCTGTCCGGGCTTTACAGCGCCCAGTGGTGAGGTTAAAAGCCCCCCATGCCGGGTTTTCGGGGCCCCCAGTGGGGGTGTACAGAGCCCCCCACCGGCTTACAGCCCCCCCAGTGGGGGGTTACAGAGCCCCCATGCCAGGCTTCAGCCCCCCCAGTGGTGAGGGTACAAGGGCCTCCTGCCCAGGTTAAGGCCCCCTTTATGGCGAGGTGTACAGACCCCTCCTGTCCAGGTTTACGGCCCCTAGGGGGTGAGGTGTCAAGCCCCCCCTGTCCGGTTTACCCCCCCCAGTGGGGGGGTTACAGCCCCCCCATGATGAGGTGTCCCAAAGCCTCCATGCCCGGGGGTTACACCCCCCCCCAGGGGGGTGAAAGAGCCCCCCATGTCTAGGCTTAAGCGAGTGGGAGGTGTACGAGCCCCCCATGTAGGTTTTAAAGGGCCCCCCCGTGGGAGGTGTACAGAGCCCTCTGTGGTTTACGGGCCCCCAAGGGGTGAGGTTTTTACAGAGTCACCCAGGTATAGCCCCCCTATGGTGAGGTGTAAGAGACTTCCATGAAAGGGGTTAACAGTGTCCCCCCTTGGTGAGGTTTTACGGTCATCCGGGGCTTAAGCCCCCCGTGGGGGGTGTAGAAGCCCCCATGTCAGGTATACATGTCCTAGTGGTGGGTGTACAGACCCTTCCTGTAGGTATAAGCCCCACCAGGGGTGAGGTGACAGAGCCCCCTTTAAAGGTTACAGGGGAGGGTCAGCCCCCCGGGTGGTGGAGGTGTACATCCCCCTGGGGGTGGAGGGTTACAGCCCCCCCCTTGGGGGGGTGTACAGAGCATAGGATACAGCGCCCCTGGTGGTGGAGGTGTACAGTGCCCCTGGTGGTGGAGGTGTACAGCGCCCCTGGTGGTGGAGGTGTACAGCGCCCCTAGTGGTGGAGGTGTACAGAGTCATCCAGGTTCAGCCCCCCTGGTTGGGGTGTACGCCCCCCCTGGTGGGGAGGTGTACAAGTATCAGTTACAGCCCCCCTGGTGGTGGGGGTGTACAGGCCGGTGGTGGAGGTTCAGGCCCTAGTGGTGAGGTGAAAAAGGGTCAAGGTATCAGCGCCCCCGGTGGTGGAGGTGTACAGCGCCCCTAGTGGTGAGGTGTACAGAGTCATCCAGGTATACAGCGCCCCTGGTGGTGGAGGTGTACAGCGCCCCCGGTGGTGGAGGTGTACAGCGCCCCCCGGGTGGGGGGGAGGGTTTTCCCGCCCCCCCTAGTGGTGAGGTGTACGAGTCACCCAGGTTTTCGCCCCCTGGTGGGGAGGTTTTTCCCAGCCCCCCCTTTTGGTGGGGGGGGTTTGTACAGCGCCCCTAGTGGTGAGGTGTCCCAGAGTCACCCAGGATAACGGGCCCCCCTGGTGATGGGGGTTTGTTCAGCCCCCCGGTGGGGGGAGGTGTACAGCGCCCCCGGTGGTGGAGGTGTACGGCCCCTAGTGGTGGGGTGTACAGATTTCAGAGGATACAGCGCCCCTGGTGGTGGAGGTGTACACCCCCCCCCGGGGGTGGGGGGTGTACAGAGTCACCCCAGGAAATCCCACCCGCCCCTTGGGAGGGAGGGTACAGCCCCCCGGGGGGTTTGGGGGTTTTGTACAGAGTCTTTCCAGGTATACAGCGCCCCCGGTGGTGGAGGTGTACAGCGCCCCCGGTGGTGGGGGTTTTAACAAAACCCCATCCAGGTATACAGGGGCCCCCGGGGGGAAAATTTCTTATGTCCCGTTTTGCCCCTGGATCTCTCATCTCCTTTAGTCCTGACTGACATTTTTCGTTTCTGGGTGCCCACGGTTTCCGCGCAGCTTTTCCCTCCTTTTCCCATCGCGCAGCTATTAGCCCGTATCACTGACACCGCCTGGCACATGGGTTTGGTGATTTGATGCTGGAAATTACATTTTTGGAGGCTGCGAAAAAAAAAAATTCCTGCGCTAAAGGGAAAAAGTTTTGGACTGTCTGAGACAGCCCGGGCGGGGGCGGCCCCCAGGACCGGATTAGCTTAGGGAGGGGTTTCCTCCCCAGATGATGGCCCCTGGACAGGGGGGGCCCATTGGGGGGAAATCGGGGGGTAAAATAAGCGCAAAACCAGTAAAAATTTGGGTTAAAAAAGGTAAGGCCGGGGGATGAAAACCCCCGGGGATGGAGGGGTCTTTTGGGTGGATCGGGGGCATATCCCAGGGGCACATCATATATATAGAATATAAAAAAAGGGTCGGGAAGATGACGGGACCCTGGACAGGGAGGTTATTGGTGGATCGGGGGGTATATACAGCGCACTTTACAGTTTATTTTAAGAATTTAGTAAGGTTTCTGGAGTTTGACAGCCCCTGGAGGGAGGGGTTAAATTGGGGGAAAGGGGGGGGTATATACAGGCACATTCCCCATATATATAGTTAATGTAAGACTCTGGAGATGACAGACCCTGGATGGAGAGGAAAATTGAGTGGGGAGTTAAACGGGGGGGGAAAAGGGTCCCAGTATATATTTTAACCCTCTGCAGATAATGGACCCTGTATGGAGAGGTCACTGGTGGAGTGGGGGGGAAAAAAACATTGAAAGGTACAGAATTAATTAAATAGTAAGGCCTGTTTGAAATAAACCCCTAAACAAGGAAATCAAAAGGTAAATTTGGGAGGGTATTTTACATGCACATCCAAAAAATTTTGGAATATAGGCGGCCCCGGAGTTAAAGGGACTCTGGAGGGAAATTGGTAACAGGTGGACGGGGGGAGAAATTTTTATTACAAAATTTTATATATAATATAAGGTTAAACAAAAAACCCCCCAAAAAAAACACCATCCTCCCAAAATTGGAGAAAACTCTTAATAACCATAGTACAAACCCGGGACTGGTAGTTGGGCCCTGGGTTTACTATCCCTTTGGGGGTCCAGGGGTCTGGGGGGCCCCCCAGGGGGCGAAAAACTTTGTATCTTTGGCGGGCAAAACAACGGTTTGGCTTCCTCATCTAGCGCCTCTGTCAGGGTTCTCTGATTTTTTTCCCCCCCCCAAGTTTTACCCCCCCTTCCACCCATGTTTGTCTTTCCCCCGGTGGGGAAAACCCCTGGCCCATTTTTGCTATGGAAATTTTAATTTCCCCAGGGGCCCCCAAGCAGCCAAATAAATCTACCCCCCCCCCCAAAATTACCAACCTATTTGCCCCCCATATTTTTGGGGGTTTTGTTTGGGGTTTAATTTTTTTTTTAGGGCCCCCCCCGTTCCCCCTTTGTGGGGCCCCCTAGGATTTCTGGTTGGTGAAAACTTATTTTAGGGGAAACCTTTTTTGCATTTGATCCCCGCGGGGGCGGGTGGGAAACAAAAAATGGGGGGATTGCAGCCCCTTTAAACAGACCCCCCAATGATCTGGTCTCCCCCTCGGATACTTTATAATGCAAAAAACGGGAGACGACGCTAGGGACGGCGCCAAATTTTTGAAACCCGGAAGAGGAGGGAGATTCTTTTTTAACAAAATTTGCTTCGGGAAAAAATAGCAAATTAGCTGACCCTTTCCTGGCCCAAGTGCCCCCCCCCATGAAAAGGGTCCCCGACGCCCCTCAACAGGCCCCGGATCCCCGGGTGTCAAAAGTTTCCGAGTTTTTGGCACAGACCCCCCCCCACGGGGGGGTAACCTAGCAACACTGACAGTTGGGGGCCCAGGGATCCCCCACTGAAAATTTAAACCCTTTATATCTGGAAAACGAAAGGAAAGCGTACCACTCTACTCTTAAAGGGGGGGGGTGGTTTAGAATATGCATTTTCCCCCTTTTTTAAACCCCCCCGATGAAAAGGGGGAAGCCCTGGGCCCCTCCCCCCCCCGGATATAAAGGGGGCGAGTGCAAAAGGGCCCCACCCATGAGGCTCTGCGCCCCCCTCCCCTCGCCGAATATCTCCGTGACCATTCCCTCCCCCCAAAGGGTGCACGCACCTCGGACCCCCGGACACGCCAAAAATTTTTCTTCTTCCTTCTAATTTTTAGTAATTAAATTTAATTACCCTTTAATTTGTCTCCCTCCCCCAAATTTGGGCCCGGGGGGCGCCCCCCCAACAGTCTCTGCCATCCAGATGTAAAGATATAAGTGCTGAGGGGTTACCCCCTTGCCCTGAAATGGTGTATAGGCCACGGTCTGCTGTCCACCCGAAAACAGATCTGACTGGCCCAGAGGGGAGTGGGGGAAACTGGTGAACCCCTGAGAATAGAAGGGAGAGAGGAAGAGAAAGCAAAAGGCATGAGATTATGGGGAAAAAACCCCTATTTATTTTAAATTTTTTATTTATATTAAAAATTTTATTTTATATATATAATATATATTTTTTTAAAAAATTTTATTTATTTTATTTAAATATTTTATATATTTATATTTAAAAATATTTATAAAATAACATATCCCACTTTTTTATACATATACAGTAGGTAAACAAGGCCCCCCAAGAATAAAACTTTCCACTGGGGCCCCCAAGAATCACCTCCCGGGTGGCCCCAAGAAAAAACTCCACGGGGGGCCCCCAAAGGGGGATCATCTCCCCTGGGGGCCCCAAGAAAAATCTCCACGGTGGCCCAAAATAATAAATCTCCACTAGTGGCCCCAAGAATAACCTAACGGGGGCCCCCAAAAGGATCATCTCCACTGGGGGCCCCCAAAGGAATCTTTCTCCAGGGTTTGGCCCCAAAAAACATCTGCACTGGGGGCCCCAAACTAATCCCAACTGGGGGCCCCAAAGGGAACCCACCTCCATGGTCCCCCCAAAAGAATCATTAAAACACTGGTCCCCCCAAGAATCATCTCCACTGGGGGGGCCCAAGAATCATCTCCCCTGGGGGCCCCAAGGATTTTTCCTCTGGGGCCCCCAAAAGGGAATCATTTTCCAAAGGGGGTTGGCCCCCAAAAACTCTACCCCCCCCATGGGGGCCCCCCAAGTTTAAAACTCCCTGGTGGCCCAAGAATCACCTAAAGGGGGGGGCCCCAAAGAATCACCTCCCACTGGGGGCCCAAAAAAGAATAATCCCCAAAATGGTGGCCCCAAGAATCTTTCCCCTGGTGGCCCCAAGAATCTACCCCAACTGGGGGCCCCAAAGAATCACCTCCATGGGGGGGGCCCAAGAATAAATTCCCGGGTGGCCCCAAAAAATCACCCCCCAATTGGTCCCCCGGGAATTACCCCCACTGGTGGCCCCAAGTTCTATCCCGGGGGGCCCCCAAGAATCATTCCCCCTGGTGGCCAAGAATCTCCCCCACTGGTGGCCCCAAAGGGAATTTCAAACCCCACGGGTGACTCAAAAATTCACCCACTGGTGGCCCCTAAAATATCTCCCTTGGCCCACCAAGAATTAACCCCCTTTTGTTGGCCCCAAGAATACTCCACTGGTGGCCCAAAAATTTCACCTCCACGGGTTTGGGCCCAAGAATAACCTCCACTGGTTGGCCCCAAGAATAACCTCCACTGGGGGGCCCCCAAAAATCTTTCCAGGGGGGCCCCCAAGAATATCTCCATGGTTTGGGCCCCCAAAAATATCTCCACTGGGGGGGCCCCAAAAATTAATCCCCCTTGGGGGGGCCCAAAAAAATTCATCTCCCGGGTTTCCCCCCAAAAATTCATCTCCACTGGGGGCCCAAAAGAATCAACTCTACTGGGGGGGCCCCCAAAGAATCATCTCCATTGGTGGCCCCAAAAAACCCAACTCCACTGGGGGCTCCAAGAAAAAACCTCCGGGTTTAAAACCCCAAAAAACATCCCCATGGTGGCCCCCAAAAAAACAGCTCGGGTGGAACCCCCCAAAGACCCCAGTCTAAAGCTGCCCTGTATTTATCTTGCAGGATAAAATTTTAATACCCGGTTGAACATAAAGGGGAAAGGCCCCCACAGGAGCCGGGTGAATAGAGGGAAACTGCCCCCTAGGATTTCACCCGTTCCCCTACAGGGCTGCTTTTAAATACAGGAGGCTGCAGTCCCTGTTTTTAATACATCCCCCCTGATTTATGCATGATTTTGCAGAGTGAGTGCGTTAATTGTCCCCGGTTTTCAAAACCGATCTGTGTGTGGAGGGTTAATGGATTGGGTATTCTCGGTCAGGGGGTGGTTATTCCTTTCACGCTGATGGTTGCTGATGGACCCTTGCCATTTGATGAGGGAGGGGCCCAATCAAATGCGAAACTGCAGAGGGGCACCCAAAAGTGGAGGAAGGTCCGGCCCGGTAACAGGGAGGGGAGAACGGGGCGGGTTAGATGAGCGGCCGGAGCCCCTGGATCCCCCGGTAATCCCAAAAATTTCCAAAAGGGCCGGCCCGTTGGTGGGAGGGGTAGCCTTTTTACTTTTGGGGGTTTAAATTTTTCTTGTTTTTTTCCAAAAATTCTCTGCTTTGCTGTTCCCTAAATTTGGAAAAGGATTTTTCCCTTTCCGGGAAAAAGCTCTGTAAAAGCTACAAACCTTGGGGGGGAAAATCATTTATATGTTCTCACTGATTACACCCAGACACCGGCACAAGCTTTTCTTTTTAGCGTTTTCTTGTTGATTTTTTTTAAAATTTTTTTTTTCCGGGAAAAGACATGAGGAGGCCCCTTTCCCGGTGTTTGGGCACAGGGCGGGGTGGGAGCCCGGGGGGTGTCGGGGGTGTGTGGGACAGTGCTGGGGTTTGGGGAGCGGCGGGGTCGGCCCCTGTGTGGTCACAGTGCTGGGGGGGGGCGGCGGTTGGGTTGGGGGTGGGGGGAGCCATTTGGGGTGGTTACAGTGTGGGGGGGGGGGGGAGCCCGGGGGTTTTCAGCCATTGTGGTACAGTGCCTTTGGGGGGGGAGCCCCGGGGGTTTTTTCGGCCATGGTGGTCCAAGTGTGGGTATGGGGAAACGGCGGGGTCGGCCATGTGTGGTACAGTGCTGGGGGGGGGGGGTTTGGGGTCGGGCCCCCTGTGGGGCACAGTGCTGGGTGGGGGAGCGGGGTGTCGGGAAAAGTGGGTTTACAGTGCATGGGGGGAGGGGGCGGCGGTGTCCCGCCCTGTGTGGTCGCGTGTGGGGGGGGGGGCGGGGGGGGGTGTCAGCCCCTTGTGGTCACCCGTGAGGGGGGGGGGGGGGCGGGTTTTTTTTGTCAGCCATGGGGTGGTCACAGTGCTGGGCGGGGGAGCGGGCCGGGTTTTTTCAGCCCTGTGTGGTCACAGTGGTGGGTAGGAGCAGCGGGGAGGCCCGTGTTAATCTGGGGGGGCCGGGGTTTTCCCGGGGGACCCGTGGGGGGGGGAGCGGCAGGGTCGGCCAAAGGTGGTCCAGTGCTGGGGGGGGAGCGGCAAAGGGGTTAAAAACCATGTGTGGTACAGTTCTTTGGGGGGGGGAGCGGGGGGTTGGGGGTCAGGGATGGGGTGGGGCACCAGTGGGGTGAGAGGCGGCGGTTCAAAAACCCTGTGGGGGTCCCCGGTTTCTGGGTTTGGGGAAACGGGGGGTGTCTGCCCCTGTGTTTTTGGGGACGTGCTGGGTGGGGAGCGGGGCCGGGTTTAAAGGTTTTTCAGCCATGTGTGGTCACAGTTGGGTTTGGGGAGCGGGGGTTGGGTTTTCGGGAATTTTTAATGCTTAGACGGGGGTTTAACCCCCCCTTGGGCCCCCCCCCTCCGGGGGGCCCCCCCGGGGGCCCTGGGGCACATGGGGTTTAAGCCGGGGGGTTTAGCCCATGTGTGGTCACAGTGCTGGGTGGAGAGCGGCGGTGTCGGCCATGTGTGGTTACAGTGCTGGGTGGAGAGCGGCGGTGTCAGACATGTGTGGTCACAGTGCTGGGGGGCGAGCGGTGGTGTCGGCCATGTGTGGTCACAGTGCTGGGGGGGGAGCGGCGGTGTCTGCCATGTGTGGTCACAGTGCTGGGCGGAGAGCGGCGGTGTCAGCCATGTGTGGTCACAGTGCTGGGTGGAGAGCAGCGGTGTCAGCCATGTGTGGTCACAGTGCTGGGTGGAGAGCGGCGGTGTCAGCCATGTGTGGTCACAGTGCTGGGTGGAGAGCGGCGGTGTTGGCCATGTGTGGTCACAGTGCTGGGCGGGGAGCGGAGGTGTCAGCCATGTGTGGTCACAGTGCTGGGTGGAGAGCGCCGGTGTCAGACATGTGTGGTCACAGTGCTGGGCGGGGAGCGGTGGTGTCGGCCATGTGTGGTCACAGTGCTGGGTGGGGAGCGGTGGTGTCGGCCATGTGTGGTCACAGTGCTGGGTGGCGAGCGGCGGTGTCAGACATGTGTGGTCACAGTGCTGGGTGGAGAGCAGCGGTGTTGGCCATGTGTGGTCTGCGTTTGGACGTTCCTAATTGTGTTTATGCAGCATGGTAATGAAAAGATGACGCTTCACTGGGTGACACTATTATTGTATGACAGAGCGGGCTCTCGGGCTGCGGACCACCGGGCAACACATCTGCGCCTCCTGCATTAGCCCAGGGGGATCTGGAGACCACATGGCCCCTCTCCTCTGACTTCAGGTGTTACCATAGTCTGTGAGGACGGTCCAAGCACTAACCTCAGTCCCTCCAGGGGTTCACACTTGTGGCCTCCATGTTGCTCATTTCCCTGGTACATTGGGAAGACTTCAATTTTTACATTTGACCTATTATCTCAAATCTTCTTGTCTCCTAGGACATATCGGCAGGCTGTGACTGCGGCGACCGTTGGGATATAAGGGCAGCAGCGCCAATTCAGCAGAGCAGCCCCTCCAGTCTCAGTGCTGTGGGGGACCCCCCTGCACATTATAAAGTAACAGTCTAACTATAGGTTATTACTCCTTTAATATGACAGCGCTCTGAGATCAGTCATACAATAAGAGGGGTACACATTCTGAGAAGTGGGCGAGGCAACAAGTGGGTACTTCCTGAGGTGACAAGCGCCCACTAGTTGCTTATCGAGGCGACAAGTGGGTGCTTTCCCAGGACACAAGTGGGCACCTGCTAAGCAAAAAGTGTGCTCTTCCCAGGGCAACAAGTGGGCTAATTCAGAGGCGACAAATAGGCGCCTGCTAAGTAACAAGTGGGCGCTTCCCGGGCCCTTTCTGAGGTGACAAGTGGGCGATTGCTAAGTGCCCACTAGTTGCTTATCGGGGCGACAAGTGGGTGCTTTCCCAGGAGACAAGTGGGCCCTTCCTGAGGTGACAAGTGGGTGATTGCTAAGTTGCTTATGAAGGCGACAAGTGGGTGCTGCCTAAACCCGACAGGTGGGTGCGCCAGGGGCCCGTTTTTATAAACTTATTTGGGGCCCCTGATAGTACTGCCAGTGCTGCCCTGATGATAAGCCAGCGCTCTGAGCTTAGATACCCGTGTAGATGTGGATACATTATGTTTTGTAAACATGATGATGTTTGATATTTTATCTTCCAGGCGGTTATCGCTACATCTTATCCCTTGGTCACCAGAGGTCATAGCTGTTACATTTTATACACCATGGATATGTTTATGGGGGGTCTCTGGCACAATGGGGGCTCCCGACAAGTGACTGCGGTAGTGAGAGAGATGGCAGCTTTCCTCTGACATCCCGGCGGCAGGTCGGAGCAGGTGGGATCAATATCCCAGGAATGCGGGGCTGACAGGAGGGACACACAGGAAGCACTTAAGTGAGATCCCTGAATCCCTAATTGCAGCCGTCACATTCATCATGTCTGTATCGGTGACTGCAGCCCTAGAGAGAACGAGCAGCAGGATCACAGCGCGGGATTATATTATCTCATCCGGCTATTGCCTAAATATCTGCTTAGAAGAAGGTTCCCACCATAGACTTTGAGGGTACAATCGACAGGATGACACCCCTGGGCCTCGCACCTCACATCTAAGCAACGGGCCCTCTACTGCTAAGAGATTTATTGACCATCTGGAATACATATTGACAGTATCTCTTTAAGAATATTGGATGGTGATAGCTAGTCTTTAAACTGTAAATTTCCTAACTCCTGGTAATGATGAATGTTGCTCAAACAGTTTGTTTTGAGAACGCTGCACCGCGTAGACATAACTTTGTTACTGAGATAACACTACCCAGGGAGAAATCATGGGAACACAGGTGTTCATGGCTGATGACCGGGAGTGCTCAACATCCGGTGATGTGCCAGGTTAAGCTCTTAAGAACTGGCCATGCGAAGGACGGAGGCCTTATACTGGAAAAATACTGATCTGTTAGCTTACGTAACACTTGTATACACAGGCATTTGTTAAGATATAAACTGGGAAGGTTTGCTGCGAAGATAGAAGTATCTGGACCTGTGGGCTATAGAGGGACACCTCGCCGCCACAGGGGTGAATCCCAGGAATATCTCTCTATCTTCGCTGGCCCGCTTCTCCCAGCTGATATTACAGATAGATGATGCTGTTAAGATTCCTGGTGAAGCTTTGACCTGTATATGGGGGCACCCGTGCACAGTGTTGATCTCAGGAATATCTCTCTATCTTCGCTGGCCCGCTTCTCCCAGCTGATATTACAGATAGATGATGCTGTTAAGATTCCTGGTGGAGCGGACCTGTATATGGGGGCACCCGTGCACAGTGTTGATCTCAGGAATATCTCTCTATCTTCGCTGGTCCGTGTCACCAGCTGATGCCGATAGATGATGCTGATAAGATTCCTGGTGAAGCTTTGACCCATATATAGGTGTGATGTAAGTATTTGTTATCCATATTATGCGTGCCTTGCCTTTATAATCTATATTATGCAAAAGTATACACAATATCACACTACCTTCTTATAGTTTTATGTAATCACTAAATTCTTCATATAATAAAGTAAATAAAGCATTTGATGTTGCCTTCTTTAAAGCAATATCCGACCCCAGCAAATAGTTGACAAAGGCCCCTGAAAGTGTTGGCTAAGAATGAAGACTTGGTCGCGCATGCGCACAACTCTCCATTCTGTTCCCTTGTACTAGGAATTCCCACTGAAGTTGGAAGGTCTTGGCTCAAAATAGCAAGTCAGTCACACCTGCGCCCCTCTGGGACCTACACCAACCTCAGGAACGAGCCCCTGAAAGGTTCAGTCCAGAATGGTCATGCCTGCGCAGTTGCCTGGTAACTCCACAAGCAAAGAGGCCCCAGAGTCCCGAGAAACCAGGCTCTGGGTTGATGCTGCTTATTTAACCATTTGTGTGTTCTTAGGGCATGCAAACAGCTAAAAACCATAGTGAGGCAGGGAGTCATCAGCCTCCTGCTCTCCCAAGTAGTCTTGTAGGTCGCAGGCTTTCTACAAGATGTCAGCGGGGGGGTGGTTAGAGGCATGGCCTTGTGGTGTCATGTTTAGGCAGGGCTAGAGGCAAGGTCTGCTTTGATATCATATATTTTGGACAAGGCATACTGCAATTAGTCTTGTAGGCTGCAGGCCTCCACCAATGTATGATGATATGGATGTACTTGGTGGTGGTTACAGACATGGCCTCATGTAGTGTCATGTTTGGTAATGGATAAAGGTGTGGTCTTATGTGGTGTCATGTATTGGTATACATAGAGGCAAGGTCTGGTGTGATGTCATTTAGTCTTGTAGGCTGCAGGCCTATGCAAATGAAGGTGGCTTGAGGATATGGGTATAGAGGCAAGCGAAAATGGGGTGTCAGGTTTGGCCATGATCTGGCAGGATGCAATGTATTTGGACAAGGCCCACTGCATTTAGTCTTGTAGGCTGCAGGCATACATCAATGTATGTTGATATGAATGTTGGTGGTGGTTAGAGACATGGCCTGGTGTGAAGTCATGTATTAGGGCGGGGAATACTGCAATTCATATTGTAGGCTGCAGGCCTTTCTCAGTGTATGATGATATGGATGTACTTGGTGGTGGTTAGAGACATGGCCTGGTGTGGTGTCAGTTTCAGGCATGTATAGAGGCATGGCATGGTATGAAGTCATGTAATAGGGTGGGGAATACTGCATTTAGTCTTGTAGGCTGCAGGCCTTGCTCAGTGTATGATGAAATGGATGTACTTGTGAGGTGTGAGGATATGTATTTGGACAGAACATACTGCAATTCGTCCTGTAGACTGCAGGCCTCTACCAATGTAGGTGGTGTGATAATATGGGTGTGCTTGGGGGTGGTGAGAGGCAAGGCCTGGTGTGATGTCATGTTTGGTAGGGTCAACTGCACTGCTATGCCCGGGGGCCCATATGGCACGGTGTCCACTCACATAGCTCTTCCATCCATCTCAGCACTGAATTCTGGAATATACAACCACCTCTAAAGGATCTAAACCATTTAGGGTCAATGGACGGGCTGATCACGTCCTCCGCCATTGACGAGGCTACAAATGCTGCAAATCTAAAGCTGTAAATGAGAGCGGCTCTCCTCCTGCTATCACCTCCAGCCGCATAAACCGAGTGCGTGTAAGCGATCCTCACCGCTCGCCTGGCAAAACTTGTAATTGGAAAAGCTTTTAATTCCAGGTTGGGTTCCAGTCGGATGACTATCGGCCTCTTGGCTGCTTGCTTTGCATCATAATAATCTGGGTAATTGTTTGGCCAGGCGGTGCTCCAGGTGTTGGGTGGTGATAGAGTAATCCGACGTATCGCTGTACGGTCGGACCCGGCCTGACTCGCGGAGCGGCTCACGGGGGCCACTGACGTGTTCTGAAAATGGAACCGACACAAACAAGTCAAAGGCCATGAAATTCCCAAATCGGAACGGATCTGCGCTGAGATCCGGCAGATTGTGGCGCGCGTTACCACCGAGGAGGAGGAGGGGGGGGGCACACGGGTTACTCAGTGCACAGAGGCGCCTGCAGTAAATACTCATTGTCACGTCCGTGCCAGGTGCCGAGATAACAGCATGAACGGCGAGGGCTGCAGAGCAGCGCTCAGTGCGACGGGGGACACCAGAGGAGGAGACGGCCACATCGCAGGAACATCCGGCCCTATGCACAAAGACCAAAGGACGCATGAAACAACCTGCAGCGATTCCTGACTGATTTAGCAAGTCCCTGTGTCCCCTGTGAAGTAATCCTGCAGCCTCTTCTATCTATGTCTTGTGCTGTTCCTCTGTTATTCCTCCTGGACATAGTTACATAGTTTGTCAGGCCGAAAAAAGACATACGTCCATCCAGTTCAGCCCATTTATTAAAGTGTTGCTAAAGTGTTAAAGTGTTGACTGAACCTGTCAGCTGGGCGTCACCACTCCAGTTTCCACAGGGATGTGACCCTGCAAACAATGATTCTGCTAACTCTGATTGGGCATTTTCAGACTGGGCAGGGACACCCCCCCCCAATTGGTGACACCCATCTGACAGAATTGTAATACATTTCAAGAAGGAAAAAACAGGAACCACACAGGGGCGTAGCTACAGGGGGTGCAGAGGTAGCAGTCGCTACCGGGCCCTGCAGCCTGAGGGGGGCCCAAAAGCCCTCCTGCCACATAGGAAGACACCAGCATTGTGACACATGGTAGCTGGGGGGGCCCATTTTTTGCACTAGGGCCCCGGAGCTTCAAGCTACGCCTCTGGAACCAGACAAGATGCCCCAGAATTATGTCTGTTTTAGAAAATCCTGTGTTCCCAAAGAAATAACAATTCTGATGAATCTTCTCTTATGTGTCCAGGTTGTGATGTTCCTTGATTATTCTGCCTGGAAGTGTATGACTGAATCTGTCAGTTGGGTGTTACCATGTCTTAAAGTGGTGTGTCCCTGCACACACTGATTCTGCCAACTCTGATTGGACAACGTCAAACTAGTAACGCCCATCTGACAGATTGGTCATAAAATTCTAAGAGGAATAACAGAGGAACCACACAGCATGGAGACCTAAGGAAAGATGCTCCAGAAGGGTAATGTCAATTATTTTGTAAATCCGTGTGTTCTCTATGAATAAAACAATCCTGATGAAACTTCTCTTCTAACTCTGGGTTGTGCTGCTCCTCTGTTATTCCTCCTATAAATGTATTATGAATCAGTCAAGTGGGCGTCACCATTCCAGTTTTCAGGAGGTTGTGCCTTGCACTCAATGATTCTGCCAGCTCTGATTGGACAAAGGCAGACCCTTCAGGGACATGCTCCTAACTGGTAACTCCCATCTGACAGATTGGTAATGATTTCTAGGAGGAATAACAGAGGAACCACATAAACAGAAATTCAAGGAATTGTGATTTCCCAGGAAGCACAAGTATTTACTAAAACAGACATCACAATTGTGAAACATCTTTCCTTAAATCTCTGTGTTGTAAGGTTCCCCCATTATTCCTCCCAGGAGTTCATTACCAATCTGTCAGATAGGTGTAACCCAGGAGTCCCCAACTCCAGTCCTCAAGCCCCACCAACAGGTCATGTCTTCTGGCTTTCCTTAGCAGTGCACAGGTGAGTTAATGAGGCTGCACAGGTGACTTAATTATTGTCAGTGCATTCTGTGGGAGATCCTGAAAACACGACCTGTTGGTGGGGCGTGAGGACTGGAGTTTGGGGAACACTGGTTTAACCAATTAGGGGCCCAAGAGAGGAACAGCACAAGACAGAGCAGGGAAGATGCCTCAGAATTGTTAACGCACTAAAAATAGACCTGTCAGGAGGTGTTGGGGACTCACCCTCAATTGGTGTCAAATCTGAGCGATTCAGTCATACATTTCCAGGAGGAATAACAGAGGAACAGGACAATATAACATTGTAATAGAAGATGTTTCAGATTTGTTGTATAATGGGGGACACAAGGATTTATTATAATAGACCTGTCAGGAGGGGTCAGGGACAACCCCCAAATTGGTAGCACAAATCTGATAGATTCAGTAATAGATTTGCAGGAGGAATAACAGAGGAACAGCACAACACGGAGCTGTAAGAGAATTGATATAACATGGGGAACACAAGGATTTACTAAAATAGACCTGTCAGGGACACCCCAGAATTGGTGACACAAATCTGATAAATTCAGTAACACATTTCCAAGAGGAATAACAGAGGAACAACATAGAGTCATAAGAGAAGATGCCTCAGAATTGTTATAACATGGGGAACACAAGGATTTACTAAAGTAGACCGGTCAGGGACAACCTTCCCGTGCCCCCAATTGGCGTCAAAGCTGAGGGGCTCAGTAACACATTTCCAGGAGAAATAACAGAGGAACAACACAGAGTTATAAGAGAAGATTCATCAGGATCGTTGTATCATGGGGAACACCAGGATTTACTAACAGACCGGTCAGGGGATGTGATGGGTTCTCTGTAAGAGTAAGAATTTTTAGCATTTCCCATCCACTGCCGGCAAGCAGAGCTATTGACAATAAGCGAATGAAGCTCTGGAAGCTTTCAGAACGTCTCTGGATCGTGGTTCTGAGCGCTCACGCGTCGGCTGCTGCTCGGAGATTGCTTTGTGTAAATCTGAGACTCCTCGGCTGCGACTGCCGCGCGCTCAGGGGACTCGGCGCTAAGTGGAACGGAGCAAGGTGGCGGAATCTCTGACCTGAAGGTCAACTGCCTGCATGAGGAGAGCGCGGCGCTCGCCGATGATGGATGGGGCGGATGTGGGATTTAATGGAGGGAGCCCACCTGGTGTTTCGGCTTCGACTGCACCTTTAATAGGGCGACATCTCGGAGGACGGGTCAGAGGTTTAATGGAGGGGGGGAAACCAATTAACTAATTATCCCTTATGAGCCTTGTTGTTGCTCTCGTGCTGCCGCTCACACCGCCCAACGCCATTAACAAAAATATTGTTCAAAAAGTAAAAGGCGGCTGAAGTGACGGGAACGTCAGCGACTCATTAGGAAAGTCGTCTCCGAAGCGAGCGCCGGACTGGCATCAAAACCAGACTGAACTCCTAAGTAGGGGGTCCGGGAGCGTCCGAGGGGGGAGGCTGCTCCCGGACCATGGGAGGTCCCGTCAGTCTGCCCCGCTCAGAGGCTGCTCTGTTACTTTGTATCACTTTGATTTGTCAAAGATTCTGGATTTTATGTTACAAAATAAATATTGACACAATGTATCTGCTGGATGGAGATTCCAGTGAGTAACATTTATCACCAATGGGAAGATGAAGGGTCCAACCATTGCGACTCCCCAGACTGCTCAAATTGGGGACCCAGATCTCCTCTGACGGTCGGACAGAAGGAGGAAGGAGATCAAGAACATCGCCTCTATGAAGTGGGATAAAGGTGCTAGAAAAAAGGTTTTATTGGTAGAAACTTCATAAAAGAACCTCAAGCTTTTACACCATAGGGAATTCTCAACGCGTTTCTCGCCTCAGACGCTTCACCGGGGGTTATGCCTCCCTTTATGCTCCTGATACTTCGTGCCGTGTGAGTGCGGCGGCTTTGGAGGAGGACCCACGGCCGTGCTGGACGAGTCGGACTGATCTAAACGCTCAGGAGTGTTGTGCCTCTTCTTTTAATCAGAGGACTTCACTATATATGGTGGCACATGGTATTGGGTAGGGGCTGGCATATGATGTCATTGATAGAGAGGTGGTGGCACATGATATTGGGTAGGGACTGGCACATGATATCATTGATAGGGAGGTCGTGACACATGACATCACCACTGGGTAGTGGCTGGCACATGACCTCATCACTGGGTAGTGGCTGGCACATGACCTCATCACTGGGTATGGGCTGGGCCATGACATCATAGCTGGGTAGGGGCTGGCACGTGACATCATCACTGGGTAAGGACTGGCACATGACCTCATCACTGGGTATGGGCTGGCACATGACCTCATCACTGGGTATGGGCTGATCCATGACATCATAACTGGGTATGGGCTGGCACATGACATCACCACTGGGTATGGGCTGGCACATGACATCACCACTGGGTATGGGCTGGCACATGACATCACCACTGGGTAGGGGCTGGCACATGACATCATCACTGGGTAGGGGCTGGCACATGACATCACGGGGTAGGGGCTGGCACATGACATCATCACTGGGTAGGGGCTGGCACATGACATCATCACTGGGTAGGGGCTGGCACATGACATCATCACTGGGTAGTGGCTGGCACATGACCTCATCACTGGGTAGGGGCTGGCACATGACATCACAGGGTAGGGGATGGAACATGACAACAGAAGGAATGGGCTGGCACATGACAACACTGGGTAGGGGCTGGCACATGACATCACTGGGTAGGGGCTGGCACATGACCTCATCTCTGGGTAGGGGCTGGCACATGAATCACTGGTAGGGCTGCACATACATCATCACTGGGTAGGGGTTGGCACATGACATCATCACTGGGTAGGGGCTGGCACATGACATCATCACTGGGTAGTGGCTGGCACATGACATCATCACTGAGTAGGGGCTGGCACATGACATCATCACTGAGTATTTGTTGGCACATGACATCATCACTGGGTAGAGGCTGGCACATGACATCATCACTGGTTACTAGGGGCTGGCACATGACATCACTGGGTATGGGCTGATCCATGACATCATCACTGGGTAGGGGCTGGCATATGACATCATCACTGGGTACTCGGGGCTGGCACCTTTAGCATTAGCATTATGGTTCAGGTGCTATCTGCTCTGTCTACAGAAAGAACCTGGAGATTTCAGGGGAATGTCTGGCTCCGCATGGCTGCAGGGTGGGCATGCTGGGAGTTGTGGTTCCCTGGGTGATCCCGTGTTGACTAGATCCTGCTCACACACCAGTGTATTGGATGAGAACCTGGCGCAGTTTACTACCTGGCGGTGACGCTGCTGCCAGGGGCAAACATAAGCCGTGATTGCTGCAGTCAGTGACGCTGCTGCCGGGGAGCGGAGCGTCCTTTTATGCCTCGCGCTATGAATAGACCCCAAAATACCGGAGAGCGGCGCTAATGGTGGAGACACGAGACGCAGGCGGCGGGCGGAGATTTATGGGCGCAGCTCTGCAGCGTTTTATCCCATCCCTGACGGCAAAGTACAAATCATAGTAACATCTGGATGAGTATAGTGCCTGAGCTGAGGCGACAAATCACCTGTACTGCGGAGAATCCTGCCACCGCACAGGGGGACTACAACTCCCAGAACCTGATATCATCAGAATTAAGGATATAGTGGGCGAGTATATAATCATATAGAACAAGATGATACAAATGATAACATTGTATAGTGTGTACAATAAAGAAAAAGAGGGAGGGGGCGCACAATAGTGTGATAGTCCTATGAATAATGATGAATAAAGACAAGTAAAAGGTTCGCTCGCCTCTTGAGGTTGCGCTCTTAATTTAGAGGCACAACACTCATATGCGTTTGCGGGGCTATTTATATTCCGTAGCCCTTGATACGGCAGCCGTGGGTCGCTGGGGACCCGATGGTGGATGGACGGCAATGCAGGGAAGAAAAGAGTGGACCCGCGCACGGAGAGAATAAAATAAAGCCCGAGCTAAAGGCTTATTTAAAAAAGTTTGTCAATTTATTCTTAAAAATGCACGTAAAGTTTATTTAATTTATGTCATGTTTTTATCTTGTGAAGGCAATCCCTTTGCATTTTTAAGAATAAATTGACAAACTTTTTTAAATAAGCCTTTAGCTCGGGCTTTATTTTATTCTCTCCGTGCGCCGGGTCCACTTTTTTCTTTTGTATAGTGTATACGGTATAATACAACATAATAATGTATCGTAAAGATTCCACCCAGAGGCCCCACCAGCACAGCTCACTCTTGGGGCCCCACCAGCACAGATCACTCTTTGCACCCCACAAGCGCAGCTCACTCTTAGGGCTCCACCAGAGCAGCTCACTCTTGGGGCCCCGCCAGCGCAGCTCACTCTTGGGGCCCCGCCAGCGCAGCTCATTCTTGGGGCCCCACCAGCGCAGCTCACTCTTGGGGGCCCACCAACGCAGCTCATTTTCAGGGCCCCAACAACGCAGCTAACTCTTGGGACCCCACCAGCGCAGCTCACTCTTGAACCCCACCAGCGCAGCTCACTCTTGGGGCCCCACCAGCGCAGCTCATTCTTGGGGCCCCACCAGTGCAGGTCATTCTTAGCGCCCACCCTACAGCTACTGTACATGACTGCATATACTGCACACCACAATGCATTATAGGAAAGGAGCTGAGAAGCTCAAGTGCCCTCTATTGATTGTAACAAATCCTCAATTTGCTTCTGACTCACTGAGTCTTTAGAAAGCAAAAGGGATGTTAGCCAAATCAGTGTCATCCCTCATCTGCATACAGCTGTTTCTGGTTTTGGCCCCTCATCAGTGCAGAGCAGAGTGTACTGGCTGGCTAGGTGGGAGTGTACTGGCTGGCTAGGTGCCCCCTTTTTTCTGCCTTTCTCCCTGGAAGGGGCCCACCAAGCCAGGGTGCCATCGGGGGTCTACCCCTACTCCTCTGTGGGCTGGTCCCGCCTGATCCTATCCTTCTTTTGAGAGGTATTGACCTCTGTGCAGCGACTGATAGACTGAGTCAGCAATACCCTGTAACATCATGCTCCTGAGAGCTAACAGGAAAGCAGTAAGATTGTGAATGCAGCTCTGGATGTGACAGAAGTATGAGATGTGATGGACACTTCAAGGCTCTGTGTTACTTTCTCAGCCAAGTCTATTTCATGACGTCCCCTCCCCCCATCGTACAGATCATTGTAGCTTAAACAGAAACCAATCACTCAGAATGATATCAAAGCCAGCGCTGGTCGGGCGCTAAGTCAGAACACATGTCCGCCTGTTCCCATGTCAGTGTGAGTGGTCCCAGCATCTGACAGACGAACTCAAAGCTGGCGCTCACCGCTCGTCAGCGCCTCTCGTCCACAACACCCCAATCCCTCTGGAAAAGAAGAAAGAAGGAAATCGGAGCAATGGCCGCCAGACCGCGGACGGGGTGACGGGGAAGTGATCCACAGACTCAGAGAGAAGGAATGAAGAGCGATCGGCCGAGCCGCTCCATTATACAAGGCGCAATCTGATTGGACTGAGGATCTGCAGATTGCACAGATAACATCAAGCGAAGGGGAATCACAACCTTCTGCTTTTCTCTTATTTTTTAAAAATAAAATCTACGTAGCTTCAAAATTGTGCGATTAAATGTATTACAGGATGATCAAAGAGCCCTAAAGATACACGGAAGCATTCTATCCACCTGTAACCGCCACTAGGGGGAGCTCCAGAGCAGGCAGCATACTGGTTATACATTACATTTAATGATAATACAGTCTACGGTCCAGTCCTGAGCCCCCTTAGTAGCGGCTGCAGGATTTTATCACCTAAATCTGTTTGTATACAAAAGATCTGTAGTAGAAGAATCCCATCAATGAGCATCATTATTCTATTCCCGCCCCCCCTCTCTCCCCCCGGCCCAAACATCATTATCCTGCTCCCCCAGCATCAGTATCTTTATCCTGCCCCCAAAGTCAACATCGTTCTCCTGCTCCTCAAGCATCAGCATCCTTATCCTGCCCCCAAACATCAACATCGTTCTCCTGCTCCTCAAGCATCAGCATCCTTATCCTGCCCCCAAACATCAACATCATTATCCTGCTCCCCAAGCATCAGCATCCTTATAGTGCCCCACATCAACTCATTATCCTTATCCCCTAGCATCAGCATCCTTATCGTGCCCCCCCAAACATCAGCATCATGCTGCCCCCCAAATCTCAGCATCATCATCCTGTTTCGCCATGTTTCAGCCTCATCATCCTGTCCCTCCCAGATGTCAGATATACTCTGCCTCCCCCCAAGCGTCAACGTCATCATTCTGCGCCCCAGGTGTCAGCATCATAGTCCTTCCCCTCCTCCAAGTCTCCACATCTTCATCCTGTCCCCCCAAGTCTCAGCATCTTCATCCTGCCCCCCATGTGTCAACATCATCCTGTCCCCCCAGGTCTCAGCATCATCATCCTGTCCTCCCCAAGTCTCAGCATCTTCATCCTGTCCCCCCCAAGTCTCAGCATCTTCATCCTGTCCCCCCCAGGTCTCAGCATCATCATCCTGTCCTCCCCAGGTCTCAGCATCTTCATCCTGTCCCCCCAGGTCTCCGCGCCCTCATCCTGTCCCCATGGTCAACATCATCCTGTCCCCCCAGGTCTCAGCATCATCATCCTGTCCTCCCCAGGTCTCAGCATCATCATCCTGTCCTCCCCAGGTCTCAGCATCTTCATCCTGTCCTCCCCAGGTCTCAGCATCTTCATCCTGTCCTCCCCAGTCTCAGCATCTTCATCCTGTCCCCCCAGGTCTCAGCATCCTCATCCTGTCCCCCCAGGTCTCAGCATCATCATCCTGTCCCCCCAGGTCTCAGCATCTTCTCCTGTCCCCCGTTCCCCAGGTTTTTCCTCAGCATCATATCTGTCCTCACCATGGTCCTCAGCCTCTTCATCCTGTTCCCCAGCCAGTTCTAGCATTCCTCAATCCTGTCCCCCCAGGCTCTCGGGCATCTTCATCCTGTCCCCCCAGGAATTCAGCATCCTCATACCTGCCCCCCAGGTCTCATGCATCATCATCCTGTCCCCCAGAGTTCAGCATCTTCAATCCGTTCCCCCCAGGTCCTCCGCATCTTAAATCCTGTCCCCCCAGTCTCAGCATCATCAACCTGTCCTCACCAGGTTTTCAGATCTTCATCCTGTCCCCCAGTTCCCCCAGCATCCTCATCCTGTCCCCCCATGGTCTCACATCTTCATCCTGTCCCCCCAGTCTCAGCATCACATTCTGTCCCCCCCAATTCTCAGCATCTTCATCCTGCCCCCCAGGGTGCCCAACATCATCCTGTCCCCCCAGGTCTCAGCATCATCATCCTGTCCCCCCAAAGGTCTCAGCGTCTATCCTGTTCCCCCCCAAGGTCTCAGCGTCCTCATCCTGTCCCCCCAGGTCTCAGCATCATCATCCTGTCCCCCCCAGGTCTCAGCGTCCTCATCCTGTCCCCCATGTGTCAGTGTCGTTGCCCTGTACCCCTGGTTTCAGGCGCTCCTGTAGCTGTATATATGCACTCAGCACTGAATATAACATGGTGACCTCATTCCTTCAGCTGTTATAAGGCGGCATCCTTTGCGCTCTACTTCTACTTCCCTCTGTGGAAATAGCCATGTTCTGGAAGCAGGGGTAGCGCTAATATGTGGTGTATAGCGGAGGGGCGGGCGAGCCTGGAGGACTGGGTGTAAATAACAAGCTGTGCTCAGCCCTGGAAATGATGCAGCTCCAACCTGCGGACAGAGTCAGAGCGGGGCTGCGCTGAGACAGTGCGACGACGACGCTGCGGTCACAACACAGGAGAGAGATTCCTGCCGTGCTGCTCACAACACGACGGCTCCTAAAACTTTATATCAGGAGATAATAAAAGGGAAATGTCAAGGACGGGGGCGGAGATGGCGAAGAGATAACACAGCCGCTGAGGGATCAAGATGGACGCCAGCGCCACTAACAGGATCAGCACCAACCAGAATCATTACTGCTATCTAATGGACACAGGAGGTGACCTCACCATGAAGACTCTGCTGACCCCATCATGGCAGCAGTGAGAAATCCTGTATTCAGCTGCAGGTCACATGACCCAGGGGCAGCAGTGAGAAATCCTGTATTCAGCTGCAGGTCACATGACCCAGGGGCAGCAGTGAGAAATATTCCTGTAAATTCAGCTGCAGGTCACATGACCCAGGGGCAGCAGAGAGAAATCCTGTATTCAGCTGCAGGTCACATGACCCAGTGGCAGCAGTGAGAAATCCTGTATTCAGCTGCAGGTCACATGACCCAGGGGCAGCAGTGAGAAATCCTGTATTCAGCTGCAGGTCACATGATCCAGGGGCAGCAGTGAGAAATCCTGTATTCAGCTGCAGGTCACATGACCCAGTGGCAGCAGTGAGAAATCCTGTATTCAGCTGCAGGTCACATGACCCAGGGGCAGCAGTGAGAAATCCTGTATTCAGCCGCAGGTCACATGACCCAGGGGCAGCAGTGAGAAATCCTGTATTCAGCTGCAGGTCACATGACCCGGTGGCAGCAGTGAGAAATCCTGTATTCAGCTGCAGGTCACATGACACGGGGGCAGCAGTGAGAAATCCTGTATTCAGCTACAGGTCACATGACCCAGAGGCAGCAGTGAGAAATCCTGTATTCAGCTGCAGGTCACATGAGCCAGACGCAGCAGTGAGAAATCCTGTATTCAGCTGCAGGTCACATGACCCACGGGCAGCAGTGAGAAATCCTGTATTCAGCTGCAGGTCACATGACTCAGGGGCAGCAGTGAGAAATCCTGTATTCAGCTGCAGGTCACATGACCCAGTGGCAGCAGTGAGAGATCCTGTATTCAGCTGCAGGTCACATGAGCCAGACGCAGCAGTGAGAAATCCTGTATTCAGCTGCAGGTCACATGAGCCAGACGCAGCAGTGAGAAATCCTGTATTCAGCTGCAGGTCACATGACCCAGGGGCAGCAGTGAGAAATCCTGTAGTCAGCTGCAGGTCACATGATCCAGGGGCAGCAGTGAGAACTCCTGTATTCAGCTGCAGGTCACATGACCCAGTGGCCGCAATGAGAGATCCTGAATTCAGCTGCAGGTCACATGACCCAGTGGTAGCAGTGAGAACTCCTGTATTCAGCTGCAGGTCACATGACCCAGTGGCAGCAGTGAGAACTCCTGTATTCAGCTGCAGGTCACATGATCCAGGGGCAGCAGTGAGACAACCTGTATACAGCTGCAGGTCACATGACCCAGTGGCAGCAGTGAGAACTCCTGTATTCAGCTGCAGGTCACATGACCCAGTGGCAGCAGTGAGAACTCCTGTATTCAGCTGTAGGTCACATGACCCAGAGGCAGCAGTGAGAACTCCTGTATTCAGCTGCAGGTCACATGACCCAGTGGCAGCAGTGAGAACTCCTGTATTCAGCTGCAGGTCACATGATCCAGTGGCAGCAGTGAGATATTCTGTATTCAGCTGCAGGTCACCTGAGCCAGGGGCAGCAGTGAGAAATCCTGTATTCATCTGCAGGTCACATGACCCAGGGGCAGTGGTGAGAAATCCTGTATTCAGCTGCAGGTCACATGACCCAGTGGCAGCAGTGAGAGATCCTGTATTCAGCTGCAGGTCACATGACCCAGTGGCAGTGTGTATAATACAGTATTCAGCTGCATGTCACATGACCCAGTGACAGCAGTGAGTAATGCAGTAATCAGCAGCAG
This sequence comes from Phyllomedusa bahiana, assembly GCA_025379985.1. Taxonomy (NCBI): domain Eukaryota; kingdom Metazoa; phylum Chordata; class Amphibia; order Anura; family Hylidae; genus Phyllomedusa; species Phyllomedusa bahiana. The sequence goes on along the minus strand of JAODAL010016643.1, from coordinate 11,960 downwards.
GTCACATGACCCAGTGGCAGCAATGAGAGATCCTGTATTCAGCTGCAGGTCACATGACCCAGGAGCAGCAGTGAGAGATCCTGTATTCAGCTGCAGGTCACATGACCCAGGGGCAGCAGTGAGAAATCCTGTATTCAGCTGCAGGTCACATGACCCAGAGGCAGCAGTGAGAAATCCTGTATTCAGCTGCAGGTCACATGACCCAGAGGCAGCAGTGAGAAATCCTGTATTCAGCTGCAGGTCACATGACCCGCGGGCAGCAGTGAGAAATCCTGTATTCGGCTGCAAGTCACATGACCCAGGGGCAGCAGTGAGAAATCCTGTTTTCAGCGCAGGTCACATGACCCAGTGCAGCAGTGAGAGATCCTGTATTCAGCTACAGGTCACATGACCCAGTGGCAGCAGTGAGAAATCCTGTATTCAGCTGCAGGTCACATGAGCCAGGGGCAGCAGTGAGAAATCCTGTATTCATTCGCGGGGAGGTCACATGAGCCATGTGGCAGCAGTGAGGAATCCTGTTTTTCAGCTGCAGGTCACATGACCCAGGGCAGCAGTGAGGAATCCTGTAATCAGCTGCAGGTCACATGGCCCAGTGGCAGCAGTGAGAAATCCTGTATTCAGCTGCAGATCACATGAGCCAGTGGCAGCAGTGAGAAATCCTATATTCACCTGCAGGACACATGAGCCAGTGGCTGCAGTGAGAAATCCTGTATTCGGCTGCAAGCCACATGACCCAGGGGCAGCAGTGAGAAATCCTGTATTCGGCTGCAGGCCACATGACCCGGGGCAGCAGTTGAGAAAATTCTGTATTCACCTGCAGGTCACATGAGCCAGGGCAGCAGTGAGAAATCCTGTATTCAGCTGCATGTCACATGAGCCAGGGCAGCAGTGAAAATCCTGTATTCAGCTGCAGGTCACATGACCCAGGGTGCAGCAGTGAGAAATCCTGTATTCAGCTGCAGTCACATGACCCACGGGCATGCAGTGAGAAATCCTGTATTCAGCTGCAGGTCACATGACCCAGGGGCAGCAGTGAGAAATCCTGTATTCAGCTGCAGGTCATATGACCCAGTGGCAGCAGTGAGAAATCCTGTATTCAGCTGCAGGTCACATGACCCAGTGGCAGCAGTGAGAAATCCTGTATTCAGCTGCAGGTCACATGACCCAGTGCAGCAGTGAGAAATCCTGTATTCAGCTGCAGGTCACATGAGCCAGACGCAGCAGTGAGAAATCCTGTATTCAGCTGCAGGTCACATGAGCCAGGGGCAGCAGTGAGAAATCCTGTATTCAGCTGCAGGTCACATGAGCCAGTGGCAGCAGTGAGGAATCCTGTTTTTCAGCTGCAGGTCACATGACCCAGGGGCAGCAGTGAGTAATCCTGTATTCAGCTGCAGGTCACATGTCCCAGTGGCAGCAGTGAGAAATCCTGTATTCGGCTGCAGGTCACATGGCCCAGTGGCAGCAGTGAGAAATCCTGTATTCGGCTGCATGCCACATGACCCAGGGGCAGCAGTGAGAAATCCTGTATTCAGCTGCAGGTCACATGACCCAGTGGCAGCAGTGAGAAATCCTGTATTCAGCTGCAGGTCACATGACCCAGGGGCAGCAGTGAGAAATCCTGTATTCAGCTGCAGGTCACATGACCCAGAGGCAGCAGTGAGAAATCCTGTATTCAGCTGCAGGTCACATGAACCAGGGGCAGCAGTGAGAAATCCTGCATTCAGCTGCAGGTCACATGAACCAGGGGCAGCAGTGAGAGATCCTGTATTCAGCTGCCGGTCACATGACCCAGGGGCAGCAGTGAGAAATCCTGTATTTTGCTGCAGGTAAGCAAAATTACTGGCACCAGTGTGCACCTTAAAAAAAAGAGTGCTCTTTTAAAGGGGTTGTCTCACTACATCTATTTTCAACAGTTTTCTCAGTTTCATTTTTGAATTCAGAGGTATCTTTACTGGCTTCTACTGGCCTGCAGTGACAAGCTGATGAGGACAACAGGTCTGTAGCTATAGCGACCAGCACTGGCTGCCTATCAAAAGAGATCGAACAGGTCTGTAGCTATAGTAACCAGTGCTGGCAGCCTATCAGGAGAGATCACACAGGTCTGTAGCTATAGCAACCAGTGCTGGCAGCCTATCAGGAGAGATCAAACAGGTCTGTAGCTATAGCGACCAGTGCTGGCAGTCTATCAAGAGAGATCACACAGGTCTGTAGCTATAGCGACCAGTGCTGGCAGCCTATCAGGAGAGAACACACAGGTCTGTAGCTATAGCGACCAGTGCTGGCAGCCTATCAGGAGAGATCGAACAGGTCTGTAGCTATAGCGACCAGTGCTGGAAGCCTATCAGGAGAGATAGAACAGGTCTGTAACTATTGCAACCAGTGCTGGCAGCCTATCAGGAGAGATAGAACAGGTCTGTAGCTATAGCGACCAGTGCTGGCAGCCTATCAGGAGAGATAGAACAGGTCTGTAACTATTGCAACCAGTGCTGGCAGCCTATCAGGAGAGATGGAACAGGTCTGTAGCTATAGCGACCAGTGCTATCAGCCTATCATGAGAGACTGAACAGGTCTGTAACTATACCGACCTGAGGAGCTGGTGCAGCCCATACAAGAGGGGATATCTAGGAATAGGTGGGACACTGGTAATGGACACATATTGCAAAGTGACTTGGTTTTGCAAGATCTTTAACAGAAAAAGCTACGATCCCTGTAGTGAGACGACCTCTTTAATAGGAGATCTAGTGATTGGTTCTAAACTCAAGTGGTTGCAAAAGAAAAAAAAAACACTGCAAACTATGAATATATATATATCCGTATATGACCTTGCTCCCTTCAGAATAATCTTCACTTCCTTGGCGGTCTTCAGACAAGATCATGTAACCACTGAGCCATGTGAGCTGACAACCCAGGGACCACTCTTAAAGTTGATGCATGGAATAAATGGTCCCGGCCGCGCCATGACTCCTACGTGAATATTTCATCAGCGGTTCAGGTTGGGGTCATGGGTCATTGGGCGGACATGATGTTTGTGGTCAGATCTTCTGATGGTTGCATTTTCCATAGAAGAGATAAGTGCTGAAACCTTCGGCATCCCTGGGTCAGGGAAGGGGTTAACTCTGTGGAGATAATGCACGTATACCAATGACCAAAAATCGACACAATTAGTAATTTAATTTCTTAATGTTTCTCCTTTCCTGGAAAATTGCAACCTCTGTTGTCACACAGTCAGGTGTAAGGAATGAGCAGCGGCTAATGGACACCCTCATTACCCTTGGCTGGAGCAAATTGCACACAAATCTTCTGTGCTCCAGCAAGCCCCAGTAATGGCTGTATTAAGCAGCAGGCCTAATGACAGAGCTGTGTCTGGAGGAATGTTCTGTGCGCTCGCACCAGACGGATGCATTATCTGCCAGCGCGCTCGCCTACACCTGCGAGTCAGAGGTTTCCATCTTTCTTGCAGGAGAGGATATTACTCACTTCTCTTCTAAGAGCAAAACCTCTCCATTTTTAATAAAACTTGTACCAAGCCAAGAATAAACCTCTCAACCTCGTCCACTTCACCTCCTCCACGATAGAGCCATGCAACATTAATAGGGATTAAGCTAGATGCCCCAAGACTGATGACTTCACTGCTGAGGCGATGTGAGACATCATCAGAGGAGAGGATAAAGGATCAAGAAGCTCCATCTCCTGCCCATAGACTAGACCTGGAGCCATCATGAAGAGCAGCCGTGAAAGACATTATCAATGGAGGAGGAGAAGGCCTAAGAACCTTCATATTCTGCCCATAGACTAGACCTGGAGCCATCATGAAGAAACCATGAAAGACATCATCATGGAGGAGGGGAAGGCCTAGAACCTTCATATTCGCCCATAGACCAGACCTGGAGGGCCATCATGAAGAGCAGCCATGAAAGACATCATCAATGGAGGAGAAGGCCTAAGAACCTTCATATTCTGCCCATAGACCAGACCTGGAGCCATCATGAAGAGAAGCCATGAAAGACATCATCAATGGAGGAGAAGGCCTAAGAACCTTCATATTCTGCCCATAGACCAGACCTGGAGCCATCATGAAGAGCAGCCATGAAAGACATCATCAATGGAGGAGGAGAAGGCCTAAGAACCTTCATATTCTGCCCATAGACCAGACCTGGAGCCATCATGAAGAGCAGCCATGAAAGACATCATCAATGGAGGAGGAGAAGGCGAACCTCCATATTCTGCCCATAGACCAGACCTGGAGCCATCATTAAGAGTAGCCATGAAAGACATCATCAATGAAGGAGGAGAAGGCGAACCTTCATATTCTGCCAATAGACCAGACCTGGAGCCATCATGAAGAGCAGCCATGAAAGACATCATCAATGGAGGAGGAGAAGGCGAACCTTCATATTCTGCCAATAGACCAGACCTGGAGCCATCATGAAGAGCAGCCATGAAAGACATCATCAATGGAGGAGGAGAAGGCCGCAGAAGCTCCATCTCCTGCCCATAGACTAGACCTGGAGCCATCATGAAGAGCAGCCATAAAAGACATCATCAATGGAGGAGGAGAAGGCCTAAGAACCTTCATATTCTGCCCATAGACCAGAACTGGAGCCATCATGAAGAGCACCCATGAAATACATCATCAATGGAGGAGAAGAAGGCCGCAGAAGCTCCATCTCCTGCCCATAGACTAGACCTGGAGCCATCATGAAGAACAGCAGTGAAATACATCATCAATGGAGGAGGAGAAGGCCGCAGAAGGTCCATCTCCTGCCCATAGACTAGACCTGAAGCCGTCATGAGGAGCAGCCATAATAGACATCACCAATAGAGGAGGAGAAGGCCGCAGACGGTCCATCTCCTGCCCACAGACCAGACCAGGAGCCATTATGAAGAACAGCCATGTAAGACATTATCAATGGAGGAGGAGAAGGCCCCAGAAGCTCCATCTCCTGCCCATAGGCTAGACCTGGAGCCATCATGAAGAGCAACCATAATAGACATCATCAACGGAGGAGGGTGGGGGCTCAAGAAGCTTCATCTCCTGCCCACAGACCAGACCAGGAGCCATTAAGAAGAACAGCCATGTAAGACATCATCAATCGAGGAGGAGAAGGCCAAAGAAGCTCCATCTCCTGCCCACAGACCAGACCTGGAGCCATCATGAAGAGCGGCCATAATAGACATCATCAATGGAGGAGGAGAAGGCCGCAGAAGCTCCATCACCTGCCCAAAGACGAGACCTAGAGCCATCATGAAGAACAGCCGTGAAATACATCATCAATGGAGGAGGAGAAGGTCCAGAAGCTCTATCTCCTGCCCACAGATCAGACCTGGAGCCATCAGGAAGAGCAGATATGAAAGACATCATCAATGGAGGAGGAGAGGCCCAAGAATCTTCATAATCTGGAGACCAGGAGCCATCATGAAGCCATCATGAAGAGCAGCGTCCAAGAAATCATGATCAGAGGAAGATGGGGGCTAAAAAAGCTCCAACTCCTGCCCACAGACTAGACCTGAAGCCATCATAAAGAAGAGCCGTGTAAGACATTATCATTGGAGGAGGAAGATGGAGGCTTAAAAACCTTAATCTTCTTACCATAGACCAGACCTGGAGCCATCACGAAGAGCAGCAGTGTAAGATGTCCTCATCGGAGAAGTGCAATGGAGGATCAAGAACTTTCAACTCCTGCCTGTAGAGCACAGGAGACCTGGTGCCATCATGAAGCGTAGAATGATAGAATAGGACTGTCCTACATGGGGCCCCTCCTGGTTGTATGCTTACACCCTACACCTGGAGACAGTGCCTCCATCTCCTCCCCTGCAAAATAACATTCCCTTCAATGGCCATCTCCAGACAAGTCCACGTAACCAGTGATCCCAGTAAGGAGGCGGAGCTGGCAACTCAAACCATTCTTATAGTTACAGTGATGTATGGAATAAATGGTACTGGCACTGTCCTGACTCCAACATGAGCCACCATCATCTGCCCATGGACCATACAGGAGACCTGGTGCCCTCTTAAACTACAGTCCAGCACCCACTCTGCCTAGGAACACCCCTGAGCAGCCAAGAAATGGAAGGGTTGGCCATTATGCCCAAAGATCCATCTGCCACGGAAGAGGACACCAATGCTATACATGGTAGCTGGGAGCCCGGTTACAAATTTTTCTTCGGAGCCGGGGGTTATAAGATGTCATAGGGCACAAGTAAGAATATTTAATTGATAAGCTCTGCTGCATCAGTGCTAGAGATACATACACAGAGCCCCTAGATGTCCCATGTGGATTCCAGCGACTCTGGACCAATACCGGGTCCAGCCGGACTGGGTCTATAGGTATAGCATATTATTGATGACGCAGCCCTGGACCCATTTACTTGGCCTCCGGGGCAATGACGTGAGCACCACCTGGATTTAATATCTCATGATTTATAGAGGATTTTGTGGGCTGACAACTTGATTCCCGCGCCCCGGCCCTGAGCTGAACCAATCTCCTTATTATCTGGACGAGATAGCGGCCTCAATGGTTCTGTCAGAGGCTGCGGTGGTGGCGCCTATATTACTGGTATAAATCCAGATCAAGGTGCGTTCTCCTGCAGGAGCCGGGGGCATAAATCTGCTGCAGAGAAGTTTTCTCCTGTTCGCTGGGATCTCCAGGGAGTCCTTAACCTGTCACTTCGAGGAAAGGCCTCTCCATGAGCCGAGCACTGAAGTGTTATGATAAGTTGCTCTGGGGACCTCGGAGACATTTATAAGAGAGAGGAGATCTTTTTACAGCCCAGGACCTCCATGAAATACAAAACTTCATGAGGAATTTAAAGGGCAAAGGGCAGGACGGGGACTCTCTGATGCCTAAGGGTTGTCTGCCGGGAGGGTTCAGTCAAGGGCCAGGGCCATAGTGCAGGGTCTCTATCCAGCACTTATAGCGTTGGCCACTGTTACCTGCAAGGGCAGATCAGGACACAAAACTTCACAGCAATGTAAAATTCTGCAGGTCGGATATTATACTCCAGTTGCCTTCTGAGCTGCATTCACAATTCTGCTGATGCTTAAAGAGAACCTGTCACAGTTTATGCCCCTCTTGCTGAGGACAGCACAAGCCAGTGTCAGACCTGCTGTTTCCACCACTGTGTCCCTTATTCTGTAAGATGCTGGAGTTTTCGTGTATTTAACGCTCAAATCTGCAGTTTTCAGCCAGAAAAGTCATTCAAAGAGTCAGTTTTTTTCCAACCCCGCCCATGAGGCTAGCTCCGCCCACCTCAACTGACAAACCTATTACTTTGAATAGGTAGAAACGTGAATAACTGTCAGTGGGTGGGGCTAGCCTTTGGTGGGTGGAGCTAACACCTGCTCATGAATAAGATTTGAGGGGTAAATGCTCTAAAACTGCAGCATCTTACAGAATAAGGGACACAGCGCTGGGAACAGCAGGTCTGACACTGGCTTGTGCTGCCCTCAGCCAGGGGGGCATAACCTATGTGACAGATTCCCTTTAAGGGCACACACAAGCTCTAGAAGATTGGCCAGGACTGTAGTGTAACCCAACTCACTTCTAGTCTTCTATATCTAAAGGTCATGGATGCACAGTAAGCAATGAGGCCACCAATGGAGTCGAATCATGGGGTCCACCAGTGGAGATGATTCTTGGGGCCCACCAGTGGAAATGATTCTTGGGGGCCACCAGTGGAGATGATTCTTGGTGCCCACCAGTGGAAATGATTCTTGGGGCCCACCAGTGGAGTTGATTCTTGGGGCCCACCAGTGGAGATGATTCTTAGGGTCCACCAGTGTAGATGATTCTGGGGCCCACCAGTGGAGATGATTCTTGGGGCCCACCAGTGGAGATGATTCTTGGGGCCCACCAGTGGAGATGATTCTTGGGGCCCACCAGTGGGGATGATTCTTGGGGTCCACCAGTGGGGATGATTCTTGGGGTCCACCAATGGAGTTGAATCTTGGGGCCCCAGTGGAGATGATTCTTGGGGCTCACCAGTGGAGATGATTCTTGGGGCCACCAGTGGGGATGATCCTGGGGCCCACCAGTGGAGATGATTCTTGGGGTCCACCAATGGAGTTGAATCTTGGGGCCCACCAGTGGAGGTGATTCTTGGGGCTCACCAGTGGAGATGATTCTTGGGGCCACCAGTGGAGTTGATTCTTGGGGCCCACCAATGGAGATGATTCTTGGCGCCCACCAGTGGAGCAGATTCTTGGAGCCCACCAGTGAGGTTGATTCTTGGGGTCCACCAATGGAGTCGAATTGTGGGACTCACCAGCGGAGCCAATTCTTGGGGCCCAATCTACAGCTACTGCAAATGCCCTTTGCTTTCAGCCCCGTTTTCTCATCCTTTCTTCCTGTAAAGCAGCCCCAGACTGGACATGCCCAGGGGCCCCCCACGAGTATCCCCTAACCCACGTGTTGGCTGGTCTGAGCCTGGTCGTGTAACACACTGGATTCTAGGGTACACTTCTTTAGCTCAGGTCAAACCTCCAAGCATCAGCACAGAGGGATGAAGAGGAAGCCACAAGAATTGTGGATGCAGCTTTGGATGTGACTGGAGTAATGCACAGGACTAATACAAAGACTGGAGTAATTCTATTATAAGTCAGGAGGAATCTGCCACATGAGAATGTGTGTAAGAGCTATTGTACATGTTACGCAGGGTGACATATTGGGGCGTGACGCTCGGGGCATTACATTCATTCTCACATGTGTAGAGTGCTGGCTGACAGGGATGGAGTCTTCTGTCTGGACGGCTGAGGCGTCCCCATCACTGCAAGGTATTGTATGGCTGACTATTGACAGCCGTCACCATGATGGATGATGTTTAGCAATGTCTCGAGGGGCAGGGGAAATAGGGGGGGTCTCTCATGTATCTCCCCACCCCGGACCGGCTGTGGCGGCCGAAACAAACGCAGCGAGATGAATTCATTCCATATGTGGCTCTGACATCTGAAAAATGGGAATTTGAAAGTCAGAAAATTGGCAAATATTTAAGAAGGGTTTGACCCGAGCTCTAATTCTGCTTGTAAAATAAACATTTTAGTAACCTGCGGATCAGGCGCCTGCTCCGGGACCCTCACTGCCTTAGACTACTCGGCAACTACCAAGAGAGACTTTTTAATGCATAATAATTATGAAAAATGTGGCCATTTTTCTATGTAATTTCACCACTAGGGGGTGCATTGATCTACAGTACCGATTAAGCGACATAGACGCAGCCCCTATTCCTGCGGGGGGAATCTTACATTGGTCTCATTTCTCTTCAATGGTACCAGATTACTTTGGTCTCTGTTCAGGTGGGCTGAACCAACAGGAGAAACTGGACCCCCACCCATCACCAGCTCCTATCTTGCACCATAGCACAGGCCCCTTTTTGCAAAATGTAATTAGGGCCCATGATAAGAGTAACGCCAGTCAGGGCTGCTAGGAGTAATTTTAGGGCTCTAAACAGCTGACACAACAGGGCCCCCTACCAACTACTAGTTCCTATCTTGCGCCATATCAGGCGGCCCCTTATTAAAAATGTTATTAGGGTTCCAAAAAAATTCACCCAATATGTTGGGGTGCGCCGGGGTCTACATTAAAAGGGAACAAAAAATGGACAAGCCCCAAAAAGGGGAGGATGATGGGTCATTGGTATTGGTTGATGATAGAGGATAGGGGTCGGTAGATGATGGGAGTGATGTTCTTTCAGGAGAAGCTTGTGATAGACAATAGGGGGTATCAGGTGAATTGGACCAGTGCCATGAAGAGGTCTGGAGCAATGTAATCATTTGTATTGGTTGGTGGTGGAGAATGGGGGTTACTAGATGATGGGGGACATGTGCTAGTGATATACAACAGAGGATTTCCAGTGTATTGGACCAGCCCCAGGAAGTGGACAGAAAGTAATGGGTCATTGGTTGGTGATTGAGGATTGGGATCAGCAATTGAAGATGGGAGTTGGTAAATGATGGGGGTCATGTTCTTCCAGCCTCTGTAGAATAGAGGGACATTGTATTGGACCAACACTAGGAAGAGGCATGGAGTAATGAATCATTGGAGGAAGGGGGTTAGTGACGGAGGATGGGGGTCATGTTCGTACAGCTGCTGATAGACTATAGATGGTATCAGTTGTATTGCACCAACACTAGGAAGAGGCATGGAGTAATGAATCATTGGAGGATGGGGGTTAGTGATGGAGGATGGGGGCCGTGTTCTTGCAGCTGCTGATAGACTATAGAGGGTGGCGCGGTGATCACAGATCGGATGACATTACATATGAGCAGGGGCCGGCAGCTGACGATCAGTCACTGCTGAGTTCTATGGGAAGAGCGTCGTCTCCATGTTTTCTGCTTTTATTGAAAGTGTCATTTAATGTGTCTTTCAATCCGCCGGCCTCCATAATGTGCTGCCGTGTGGTGCGTGCGCCCCCGTCGCGCCACGTGGTTATCCCCGCCCCCCCTTTTCCAGCGATTTTGCCAATAAATGTCTACAAAAAAACTATATTTGAATAAAAATTTGTGCGGGAGGGAAAAATGTGCGGGGAACTGAAAGGTGTGAACGGTGGCGCTTTATATCACCCAATAAACCACTCTGTCACCGCGCCCGTCGCTGCAATGAAAATGTTGATTAACATCTCGTTTCCTCTGTAAACATCCACATTTCATTCCATCATCTTTATGAGAATCTTAATTAGTGTCAACACAATGGATCATGTGCCGGGATCTGTGAGCGCCATGTGTCACCTACAGCCCCACAGCCAGGTGCATCAGCAACTACAGCACATAATACAGTAAGGTCTACTGTACCAGATAAACAGGTCTGGCGGTATAGAGGACAGTTATGTACAGCAGAAATACGGTCTTGCCGGGATAGAGGGGCGTCTACTGTACAGAGTAAACAGGTCTGTGCGGTATAGAGGACAGTTACTGTAAGAAATTTAAAACGCTTTTCGGGTTTAAAAGGGCAGTCAATGTACAGCAATAATAAGGTCTGTGCGGTTAAGAGACAGTCTACTGTCAGCAGATAATACAGGTCTGTGCGGTATAGAGACAGTCTACTGTCAGCAGATAATCAGGTCTTTTTCGGGATAGAGAGACAGTTACTGTCAGCAGTTTAAAACAGGTTGGCAGTAAAGAGACAGTTTCTGTACAGCAGATAATACAGGTCTGGCGGTTAGGGACAGTCTCTGTACAGCGTAATACGGTCTGGGGTATAGAGACAGTCACTGTACGCAATAATACAGGGCTGTGCGGGATGAGACGTTTACGACGCGATAAAACGGGCTGTGCGTTTTAGGCAGTCTACTGTACAGCAGATATACAGGTCTGTGCAGTCAGAGACAGTTACTGTACAGAGTAATAAGGTTGTGCATAAGAACAGTCTACTGTAAGCAGTAAACAGGTCTGTGCGGATGAGACAGTCACTCTACAGCAGATAATACATCTGTGCGGGATAGAGACATCTACGTACAGCAGAAAAAAACACGTCTGTGCGATAAAGAGGGCTCACTGTACAGAGATAATACAGGTCTTTTCGGTATAGAGCAGAATGTTGCAGAAAAACAGGGCTTTGGGATAGAGGAAGTCTACTGTACGCAGATAATACGGGCTGTGCGGTATAGGAAAGTTTGTACAGCGATAATACAGGTCTGTGCGGGGATAGAGAGCATTACTCTACGCAGATAATCAGGTCTTTTCGTAAGGACAGTCACTTTACAGCGATAAAACAGGTCTGTGCGGTTAAGGCAGTCACTGACAGCAATAAAAACAGGTCGTGCGGTATAAACAGTTACTGTACAGCAGATAAACAGGTCTGTGCGGTATAGAGAAGTCTACTGTACAGAGATAATACAGGGCTGTGCAGTAAGAGAGCAGTCTACGTACAGCAGATAATACAGGTTTTGCGGTATAGAAAAAAGTCTACTGTCAGCAGATAAAACAGGCGTGGGTATAGAACATTACTGTACAGCAGAAATACACT